>RJWT010023923.1:0-16650 GCA_004365215.1 Cuniculus paca | reverse complement strand
AGACTCAGTCATCTACAATCTTAATATTTTTCTGCATTACTTGTCAATGATCACTGCATTTGTGCTGAATTCTTTTAAATTGGGTAATGAATTTATTCATTTCTTTTCTATCTCTATCTATCATTATTTTCTATATCCTACATTTGGTACTACACATTGGCATCAACTGGATGGAATATGTTAAATATAATTTGGCAATCAATGCCTTTTATACTCAATTGTTTGAAGTGAATAATTTACTATTACTAACGTACTTTGAAGTAATATCTATCATTTTATATAGTGCATTATCTTATGTTCAGTTTTCTTCAGGTTATGCCTTCCTTTCTTATAATCATAGAGTTACTTGATTCTACTACGCATTCCCCTCAACAATAGTTTCAAAGCCACGTAATTTATGGGTTTATTTTCAGTGCATGCTTATTAAAAATTATATGTTTGTTTAACGTGAGTATTTTTAAACATGCACCCTGTTAAAAAGAATTATACCCTAAGAATTAGACATGTCTTTCTCTGATTAAATCTATCTTCAATGCTATTATTTTCTGGTATTTTAATGCCATTTTTCATTTTCCAATTACACAAATGGAGTATTATCCATAGTGCAAGTCCATTGTAATTCAATGGGCAAAGGTATTTCAGGGCAAAAATGATTGAATTTGATTATCACTGATCAATGACTCTAATATGACATTGAGTCTACCCACGTTTCCTGTCTCTGTTTTCATGCTTTGAATGCCACTCCATGATGTTTCTTCCTTGATGGATGTGACTACAGACAGGTATAAGTCCTGCTGCCATGAGCCTTCCAAACTCTTTGGTAGTATTGTTTTTCTAATTTTACCCAGCTAATCAAATCTGCAGGTCTTGTGGGAACCTTATGATTTGGAGCAGGTATAAACTTGCTCCAGAGAGATCAAATCCATCTTCCAAAATGGCAAGCCCAAAAATTAGACCCTGGAATTTTGAACAATTTTGATTTTTTAGAAGGCTTTTCATCTCTTTTGTTATCGCACCACACCACTGGTCAGAGAATTCATTCTCTGAAGACTATAATCACAGTAATGCTAGCCCGATGCAGAAAAAATCAATTAATGTGCTTAAGAAAATGTATAATCAAAAATGTAACATGTACAACCCAAATAAATAAAGTTTCATGATTTAAAACAATAGCTTATAGTATTCTCATAGTACACTGGCTATAATAATGAATTTACACATGGTGAAGAGATTTCTGCCTTTAAAATTGTACTGTTAATTGTTTTTTGTCTATGTACGTTTTTTCTGTGTTGTTCTTGATTTTGCTCATTCATTTATTCCTAATCCAATTGCTGTTCCTTTTGATAATTGAGAAAAGAACCTTAAGTTTGTGCTACAAGAGAAAAGTAGGAGAAAATAACCACCTGCTGGTCTGAAAAATTAAAATGAAATGTGTCAATTCATCAGGTAAAGTGTGGCAGAAATCTCTTGAAATTTGAAAAATAATTGATATCATTCAAAGACAATTGGTGGGAGTCAAGATCATTTTTAATTGATAATTCACACTTAAATAGAAGCAGAAACAGTAAAGGTTTCAATTCTGGAATAAGATTTTATTGAAAAGAAGAATATTTTGATGTTCAAATCCTAAATTATCAGGATTTATCTTTGAGATAAACAACTGAATTTGCCCATAGATTTTAAAAAAGTGATTGCATAGATATTCTAGTTAATGAAACTACTCGAATACTTTGGATTACACTAATTGTCTTATGTTTGTCCTAGGATTATGTTTCACAGTTATCAGAGTACTTTTGCTTATTATGATATTTATACACAAAATTCATTCACACACACTGATGCTAGTATGAATGAAATAAACTGTATTATTGTTACAGGCAAAAGTGGGTGAGCAAAAGAAGTCCCACAGGAGGCTTTTTTAGATGACATTAATATTTCCTGTGTATGTTTCATCATTCGTTTGTCTGTAGGCGAATATCAAAACCATAATTTGCAAGTAGTATCTTTTCTAAAAGAATGATTTCTAATTTTGCTTATTTTTCATGTTTGTCTCTTTTCTTTTTTTGAAGTAATATATACATCTTTTGATTACTATTATTTTGAAAGCCTAAACTAAATTTTTGTTGATTACTAAAAAATTATTCCATATTCATTAAATATATATATATATATATACATATATATATATACATATATATATATATTAAACAGCCTCTAAAATGAAAAAGCCAATAGCAGGTTGTTTTTTTTTTACTTTAGAGAGAAAAAAAAATCAAGAAGCAAGCAAACAATTAAAAACAACAACAAAAGGAAAATCATCACAAAATAAGAAAAACATTGGCAAATAGGATTTCAAAACAAGACAGTAGAAATTTAATGATTGTTATATTTTTTGAATGACTAAATATGACTTTTGATACTTTTATATTTATATTGCAATTTGACAGTTAATAAATAGTATTATGATGGTGGCATTTATTAAATTTAGAATATTAATGTTCTTAATATGAGATCTAAGCATGTAGTCAGCAATGTTATTAACTGAGATGAAATAAGCCTAAAGATTAGAAGTTCAAGTATTCAAATACATAATTACTTTCCAATATTAGTAGCATCATATTTACTACTGATACTACAGTGTGTGAGACAGACTTAAACCTACAAGGTAATTTCAAATTCAAAATTGTAAAATGCTTTTACAAAAATGAATAATTACTTATATAAAATATATGTAAGTACACTGAATATAATGTTGACTGTGCAGGCACAGACAAATATGGTGCTGTTCATGGTCAATATCTTTGCCAGTTCTGAAATTAAAAGCATACATCACATAAAGCACAGCAAAACTGAAAATGAGTTAATTTAAAACTTTGATGCATATGATTTTTTCCTTATAGGTCTCTGAAAATTTTCTAAAAACACCACTTACTAATTGACCAAGAATTTCTTACCTGAGAATTGCTTTCACTGCCATTTAATTTTTATGCTTTCAAAATCTCTGACTGGTCCAATCATGGACTTTCACATATTATCAGTCTAAAATAATTTTAACACAGAAATACTAGTCTGGAAGTAGAAAATACAAAACTTTAATCTACAAGTGTTGTACAACAAATATGCAAGATCATTAATTCATTGTCTAAAGTATCAATTTTTGTGTCTTTGAGTTCAGTAGAAATGTTGAAAAATAGCTATAGAAAAACATCCTCAGAGGTGTACCACTCTTTTAAGTAATCACTGCATGGTTGCATGAATCTCATGAGTAGACTAATCCACTAATGGGTTTATAGCTAAATGTGATCTCAGGAGGTGAAGCCTGATTGGAGGAAGTCAGTCACTGGGAGACATGCCCTGCAAGGGTTTATCTTCCTTCTTTCTCTATCTATCTACTTCCCATTGCCATGCTGCCTTGCCTTGGAGTTAGCTGACTGTGAACTGAAACTCTACAGAGTGTGAGCCAAAATGAACCTTTTCTCCTTTGAGTTGCAGAGATCTATTATATATGTATTTTTCTCCATATAGTCATCTAGCTATTTGTACATAGGTATATATGTCTTTCTATATACAGTAATACCTTGGTTCATGAGCTTCTGTTCTTGAACAATTTGGTTCAAGAATAGAAGCACTGGAAAAGTTTTGTTTCCATTTGTGAACTCTGCATTGGGTAATGAGCATGATCATAGCCATCTCCCTGGTGAGAACACAAGTATGGCCATCTTCTCTGCTCTGACATGTGGTCATGGCTTTTCTGGTTTTTCTCTAGTTGAGATTGTGGTCACAGACATACCTCTGCACACATGCTGTGAAGTTTTGTTGTATGATTTTTAGCACATACAGTCGTATACAGTATTATTCAATCCAATATGCATCAAAAGAAAGTGCAAAGCAAGCATCATGGAAATAAAGAAAGTGTAGAGGGAAAATGAAAAGTGGCAAGAATGTGCAGAGCAGTAATCAAGATAACAAGAATGTGCAAAGCAATAATGAAGGTAACAATAAAGTGGAGACAAAGAGTGGCAATAAGAAAGTTTTGAAGAAAATAGTCTTTGCATTGAAGAAAGAAATTGTAGAAAAGCGTGCGTATGGTATTTGTGTGACGGATCTGGCCTAGGAGTACAAGATGGCAAAGCCAATAATCTCAAATATTTTGAAGAACAAAAATGCCATCAAGGAGCCAATGTGGCAAAATGAGTAATGATGTTAATCAAACAAAGGACACAAGTGCAGGAAAGGTAAAAAACTTTTGTTAGTGTGGTTGAGTGAGAAACAGCTGGCAGGTGATAGCATTAGTGAAGCTATGATCTGTGAAAAAGTCAGGAAATTGCACAGCGATTTACTGCAATAAAACCCCTCTACAGGTGCAACAACCAATGAGCCAGTAGAGGGTGATTTGACAAATTCTGTAAGACAAATGACATCCACAGTATGATAAGATATAGTGAGATTCCCAGTTCTGAAAAGGCCACTGCAGAAGTCTACAAGAAAGAAGTCAAGGAATTCATGAAGGCAGAAGGATACATAGTTCAACAAGTGCTTAACTGCTATGAAACAGGGCTCTTCTAGTAAAAGATGCCAAACAGAATCTACATTACACAAGAGGAAAATGCAGTTCTAGGACACAAGCCAATAAAAGACACATCGAACCTTTTGCTGTGAGTGAATACAAATGCCAATCTGAAAATTAAGCCATTGCTAGTGTACCATTTCCAGACCCCTCATGCACTCAAGGAACAGAATGTGAACATGGCCAAACTTCTGCGATCCATGCAGTCAGTGGGGTCTTGAGAGGATGCAGTGGGAAATTAAGAAAAAACAAGACACATAGAAAAAAGCTGCAACCAAGTGGGACCTGACCTCTCTGAGGGAGAGGCAGTGACGACAAACCATGATTGTTTTATACAAGGCAAGACTGCCACGATCCATGCAGTCAGTGGGGGTCCTGCGAGGGGACAGTGGGAGATTAAGAAAAAACAAGACACATTAAAAAAAAGCTGCACCAAGTGGGACCTGATCTCTCTGATGGAGAGGCAGTGATGACAAACCATGGTTGTCTTTATACAGAGTAAAATGGGGGCTGAAAGTGCAAGCTCTCGCTGTTTTGCTGAGAACACTGAAAATAAAACATTCTCAGAGTTATCTGTGCTGTAGTCAACAGGAGGGAACACCAAGACTGGACACTTTGGTGTGCCTTCCTTGATAAGTTGCTGAGTTAGAGGTCAACTTGCTTATACCATCTGGCTCTGGCATTTTATGTTTCTGGGACTGACTTTGCTCTAGCTCCAAGCAGTTTTCCAACTTCTGGTTTAGCCATGACTTAGCTGCCCCCCACACTACACTGCTTATCATGTGGAGTGCCAATGCAAAAACGTGTCCAAGGCAATTGTTCATGGAACAAGGTGTTTGCATCCACCATTAAGAAATACCTTTCAGACAACCAACTGCCCAAAAAGGTGTCCTCTTCTAATGGACAATGCCCCAGAACACCCTCCAGCCTTGGTGGATGATATGGATGCTAAGTATGATTTCATAAATGTCAAGCCCCCGATCAACCTGACACCTCTTCTACAGCCTATGGACCAGCAAGCAATCTGCAGCTTCAGAAAGCTGCACACAAAGGTGCTCTTCACTAGGTGTTTGAATGTCTCTTAAGAGATGTCCTTGAGTGTGAAAGAGTTCTGGAAGAAACATTTCAGAATCCTCCACTGCATCAACCTCACTGAAAAGCCCAAGAAGATGTCACACACTGGACCTTAAACTCAGCCTGGAGGAATCTGTGGCCAGAATGTGTCACTACCTATGACTTATGCCTCCTTATTTTGTTTCTCATAGTGTAAAAAAAAATCTCCTTTTTGAAGTCTACTTAGCTTAATGCTTTTCATATTTTTGTGCTTTTTGTTGTTAATTTCATAGTTAAATGGCCCAAAAGCATAGTGCTGAAGTGTCATCTAGCATTGTAAGCATAAAAAGGTTGTGATGCGCTCCATTGGAAAAAATATGTATTAAAGATTCTGGTGTGAGATACAGTGCCATTGGCCATGAACTCAAAGTTAGTATTATAGTGTTAGTCAGCTTTTAGTCATTCTAACAAATACTCAAAATAAATCAACTTATAAAGAAAAAAGTTTATTTGAATTCATGGTCAGTTGGTCTTGTAGCTTTTGAACTCATGATGAAGCAATTTATCTTGATGGAGAGCACATTGCTGAGGAAGCTGCATATGTCATGTTGGCCAGGAAGCAAAAGACATAGAGGAATGATCAAGGTTCCAAATATTGCTTTCAAGGTCACAGTTCAAATTACCTAACTTCGCCCAGCACTCCTTCCTAAAACTTTCAACACCATCCAGTAGTGCAACAGGATACAGAGCAAGCCCTTAAACATGAAGGGACATTCACAATCCAAACTATAGCAATTATATATTTAAAATGTTCTCTTTGAAAAGAAACACGAGTAAAATATGGCATCTTATGAATCACTTGATAAAAAAATGTGAATGGAGGCTATTAGAAAAGCCTGATTGCCCTTAGGAACAATGTTTCAGTATTTAACTCAGTGTTTGTACAACTTTATCAGGTCTAAATACAGTGCATATCAATAATTGACTCTATGTAGATTACAGATAGATAATGTACATATATAAAAAGTGAAAGTATGATTTTTTTCTAAGTATTTCAATTATTCCACAGTGAGCAGTGATGTATGACTCACACATTTTGCCTAAGTAAAAAAAAAATAAGGATCATACTTTAATTGTGTACGTTTTACAACAATATAAATATTCTTGAATGGATTTTAAATACATCTGTGTCTCAATTTCTGTTTTATCTCAGATCACTGATGATATTTGTTCAACAAAGACATGTGGTTTCTGAAGAATATTACCTGAGACAGTAGAATCAAAATCATCTGGAATTTATTAAAAAATTCTCAGGTTTCACCACAACTTAATAATTTAGCACCTAAGCCTTTGGGCCTCATGTGATTTAAAAACTCCAGGAAATTTTGAGACAGGTTAAACTTTGAGAACAAATGGTAAGCATGATTGAAGAATCCACAGAAGTATTCATCAACATTCTACTCCCTCAATTACTTTGAAAAGAGGATCTTGAATACAGATAGTATAGCCCGAAACCCCAGTATTTTGGTAGGTTGAATCAGGAGATGGCAAGTTCAAGCCCAACCTGAGCAAATTAGAGAGACGTGCCAAAAAGTATAAATAAATAAAACAGAACCAGAGAAGTAGTTCATTGCTAGTCTCCTGGGCTCAATCCTAGATTCACAGAAAGAAAGAAAGAAAGAAAGAAAGAAAGAAAGAAAGAAAGAAAGAAAGAATCAGTGTGAATAAATGAATAGATATTGATCAGTTGAATATTTAAATTCTCTACTTGACTCAGAATAAATAAAAATATGAGGATATGTTCAGAAAATGCTATTAATATCTCAGATGTTTCTAATTTCCATCACTATAGCTTGAAATTTCAATGAAATAGACTTTTAAAATAGATAAAAACACCTTTAGTCAATAATACATAATGACATATCACACATATAGTAATGTAACATATCACATGCACACATATACAACACCCTAGCATCACATCCTTTCTATTCAGGCTATTCGATGTCATGCCTTGCTCCTGGATGGAAATTCTAAAAATATCTATTAGTAACAAGTTTTCTTTGCTAAAATAAAAATACAAGAACTATTTTATAAGTGATTTTTCTGAGAAAAACTTGTATTAAATTTTTAATAGTGTGTCCTTCTTTTGGTGAGGATGCTTGTATATGACAGAAATTATAGTTTTTTTATATTCCACAAACAGTCTTAATATATGATTTGCAACACTGACATTACAATAACTATAAATGCCTAGCAATTCAGACTTCCAAGAATGATGAAGAATGCAAAGTATCATATTTGGAAAACCAGTCTACATAAGAGAGCTTCTAATAAAAATATAATTTTAACATTTTGGTATTTTCCTAAAATAATACTCATCTCAAAATAAAGCACACTGGCATATTTTTAGGCACATTACATTTATTATAGATACCATATGCAACAGTAATGTATTTTTAAATTATTTTTAAACCCATTTTAAACATGAATTCACCTGGAAGATATTACATAGTGTAAGTCAAGAATGGAAACATACATACAAAATCATTTGTGTGAAATTTAATAAAGTTGATTTCACAGAGTTGAGAGCAGCAGTAGTCATCAGACACTAGCACTTTTGGTAGGAGAAGTAAATTCTAGCACAAAAAGCAGTGTATGTATAATTAATGATAATGCACTATATATTTGTAAATTTAGATAGTTAGAAGACAGGAAATTGTGCTCAACACAAAAAAATGATAAAACTTTAAGGTGATGGATATATTAATTATACTGAGTTGATCATTACCCTTGTACATATGAATGAAAATGTCAAGTATGGGCAATTATATATCAACCCAAAAACAATAATATATTTTTAAAAATGTAAGTCAAACATTTACATTACTGAAATTTGCCTATATTGAGCAGAATAAAACTTAGCTTTATTTCTCTGTCAATGTTAAAAAATATATTTATTTCACTTATGAGTATGGCCTCAATCAGACTTGCATGTATAATCACATTGTCTCCCTAGTGTAAAAAAGTGAAAGAGTAAATCAGATCCAAAATACACAATAGATATTGTGAAAGTGAACGGGGAAGAGACTACTCAAAAGAAAAGAACAACTGGGATGGGGGAAAGGAGAAAGGAAAAAAGAAAGAAGGAAAAAGGTTATATATATATATATATATATATATACATACATAATATACATACATAATATGTACATATATGCAATATATATTATATATATGGCAGTTAATTATACTACTAATCTCTATTTGTTCATCAAAAAGAATGGTTTTTTTGTTTGTTTGGGGTTTTTTGTCTTTTTGAGACAGGATCTCACTATGCAGTTCAGGCTGGTCTTGAGCTCACTTTGTAGCTCAGGCTAGTCTTGAACTTACAAAGATCCTCCTACCTCAGTTTCCCAAGTGCTGGGATTACAGGTGTGCACCACCACACCCAGCTAAAAAAGAAAGATTTATGCTTTCATTGTTTGAACATTTTTTCATGTCTATATTTTGTAATCTGGGCAACTGCTTTGAAGATAAAAATACACAATATATTAACCATTGTCAATGTCCTATTATTTGTTTTGAAATTCTGTATCATCATCCTTATTCTTTTTTCATTTTAAGATAAAAAAAATTATTTTGTTTACACAGTCTAACTCATGCCACAGGCAAGTTATATAACAAAATAAAGTTTAGTAAATTCTCACACTAAGGTCAATAAGCCAAATGTCTCTCATGATTTCTCTCAGTTTTAAAAATGTTGTGTGCTGGATCACTAGGCTCAAATCCATATGTGTATAAATAAATTCTCTAAAAGACCTTCCAAAATGTCTGTGCAGAGAATGAAAGATGAAAGGGAGACCTAGAGCAAATAAGTAGTGGAATTAAACCAGTAAAATCTAAGTGTGAAACAAAGATGATCACAAACTTCTACACTTTTTTGCAAGACTATTTGACTTCTCATATGAAATTATTTCATAGACAATGAGATAAAAAAAAACTAGCTTTCTGTTAATAAATAGTTTTCAAAGGACATAACAGAACCAAAAATTGAGAACCGGGGAAAGTGGAAACTGCACGCTGTTTTCAGAAGAAGCAGATATAATATTGATGAAGTTTTAACAGGAAAAGGATTCCCAATTTAAAAGTAAACAATATAAAATTTACAATCCACAAATGTAACCTAAATACTATTGTGTTTCTGACATTCTCTTTCCTTAATTCTTAAGTAAACCACTTTAATTCAGGTAAAGAAAAATCTATTACTTTATGTCTTTTGATTATTTGCATGAGGATTTGTACAGAGCTTAAGATGTTACACAAACATTCCTGTACCTTAATCTCAACTAATCAAAATTTTGATATATTTATAGCTCATAAAGTCTACATGTGCTAAACCTGTTCTGAGTCTTTTTCTTTATACAAATGAAAGACTCCAAGCATGAGTAGAAAACAAAATAAAATTATCTCCGGAAGATGAATACAAATGTATTTTAATTTATTTGAAAGAAACTCCCCTTTACAGTGGAAAAACAAATGAATCAAGCAAAATAACCTATTTTTCTAGGTACCTTGACCATCTCAGGCAACCAGAGTACAGTTAGGTGAATTATTGTTTTAGTAAATCCCAACTGACAAAGAATACAGCTATGCTAATTAGAATGGTCCAATCAATTCAATTGGTCTAAAACCTTGGTTTGAAGTGATACTTTGTTCTAGGGTATCACTTATTAATACTAACATTTTCTTCACATTTCAAGACAATGCAACCAGAGTAGGTGAAAGACGGGGAGGAGAAAAAGTATTCTAATATAATAAATAATGAAAATATTTTATTTTAATTCTTTTTCAAAAACCTAATCTCTTACAGCATACTTAATGAATAAGCTCATTAAGATAATTATTCTAAATACTCTGAAGGACATTCCAGAAAATGATAAAAAGGGCTACAACTCCATGAACTCCAACAGAATGAATCCACTAGGCAAGGCAACTAATTAAACAGAGGGGAAAGAAAGGGAACAAACTCTAAGAAAATAACATGACAAGGAAAATAAGTATCAGTTATAACCATCAATGTTAATAGTCTTAATTCACCAATCAAAAGCAGATTGGCAGAATGGGTCAAGAAATAAGATTTAACTATATGCTACAAGCAAGAAACATACTTAGTTCAAAAAGAAATTTTCATAGACTAAAAGTTAAAGGTGGTAAAACAATACTTCATGTGATAGGAACCCAGAAAAAAGCATGGAACAGCTATATAATTTGAAGAAAAAGTGAATTTCAAGCTAAGACTGATTAAGACAGACAAAAAAGTCACTACATCCTTGTTAAGGGAATAATCCAAGAGGAAGAGCTAACAATCATAAATATATATGCACCAAATATTACTGCACCCGACTGTATAAAACAAATATTAATGGACAAGAAAAATCAAATAAGCACTAATACAATTTTAATCAGTACCCCACTGATTGAAAAGCACCCCACTGTTACAAAGACATAGATCAACTAGAGAAAAAAATCAACAAAGAAATATCAGAATTAACCAAACTTTAGAACAAATAGACTTAGTTGATATCTACAGACTATTCTACCCACAACATCAGAATACACATTCTTCTTAGCTGCACATAGGATGTTCTTCAAAATAGACTACGTACTAGCTCATAGAACATGCTTAAGTAAATGCAAAGAAATTGAAATTATCCCATGTATATTATCAGACTATAGTGCAATGAAGTTGGAAATTAATGGCATAAGAAACCACAGAAAATGAATAAACACAAGAAATTAAATAACGCCCTCCTGAATAGCCAACAAGTCTTAGATGTAATTAAAGAAGTAATTAGAGAGGTTCAACAATTAAATGTTAACATCAAAACAACATAGTGGAATTTAAGAGACACAATGAAAGCATTCCTATGGAAATGTATAGTGCTGAATTCTCACATCAGAAAAAGAGTGAGCTGAAATAAACAATCTAATGTTAAACCTGAAATTCCTAGAAAAAGAAGAACAAGTCAAGCCCAAAATTCATACAAGGAAGGAAATTATAAAGATCAGAGCAGAAATCAGTGGTATGGAGGCTAAAAAAGAATACAAAGAACTAATGAATCGAAAAGTTGGTTCTTTAAAAGATTAAATAAAATTGACAGACTCTTAGCCAACCTTATCAAAAAGAAGTAAACGTTCAAGCCCATGCAATTGGGACTGAAAAGGATGAAATCAAAATAGATCCTGCAGAAATCCAGATCATCAATACCTGCTTCAAGAACCTGTATTCTAATAAAATGGTAAACACAGAAGAAATGGACAGATGCATAAATACATATAAATTACCAAAGCTGAATTAAGAAGATATAAAGTTGTCTTTCCCTTGTCCATTTTTAACTTTGATTGCTTTTCTGTTGTGAACTGGAAGGATTCTTGTTCTAGTCTGGATACTAATCACTTATCAGGCACATGACTATAGAACACATTTTTATTCTGCAGGTTGTTTTTCTCACTTTGTTCACAATGTATTTAATATTTAAAACATTTATTTTTAATGAAGTCAACCTAGTCGTTTCTCATTCCCAGTTTGTGCTTTTAATATTGTATCTAAGAAACCATCGAATATTATGATTCGCCTTTCTAATCTTCTATAAGTTTTAGGATTTTAGCTACTATATTTAACTGTTACTTCCATTTAGCATTAATTTTTGAACATCATTTGATGTAAAAATTGATCTTTTATCCTTTTCCAAGTAGATAGTCATTTGTCTCAGCAGCATTTGTTGAAGTAATAAGTCTTCCCCCACTGAAACATCTTGATACATTTTTAGGAATTAGCTGATCATTATATCTGGATACTCAATTTTACTCTTTACGATAATGTCAGACTTTCATGGTTGAGTAGCTTTGTAACAACTTTTGAAACCAAAAAGTGCAAATCACACGTTTTAATTCCAGAGTATTTCTGCTATTTGTAGACCTTTGCCGTTCCATATAGATTTAAAGATAGACTTCTTCACTGCTGCAAAGGAAAAAAAAAAAGACTTGTAATTTTGATGGACAGTGCATTGAATTTGCAGACAATTTTTAATAGTATTACTTCTAAAAATATAACATTTGTCTTTACATCTAGTTTATTGGTTCATTTATGCACATTTTTCTTTTTTTAGCTATATTTTGTAGTTTTTTGCATAAACATCTTATGACTCCATAGTTAGGTTTCATTTCTATATATTTTACTATCTATGATTGCTATAATAAGTGGAATTATTTTTTGTTTGCATTGCAATTGCATAAAAAGACAACTATTATTTTCACACTGATCTTGCACCTCACATCTTTGTTAGATAAGTCTAATAGCTCGAATGAAGTATGTTTATGGATTCGTTAGAATTTTCTAAAGGTAAGATAATGTCTTTGGAAAACAGACAAATTTAACTTCTCTTCCAATTAAAATGGTTTTTTTTTTTTTCTTACTTGCTTAATTTCTCTAGCAAAACCTTTTGGAACTACTTAGAAACTACCTTGTAGTTTGATTGTTACTGTGTTTGTGATCTTTATTTAATTTACCTGTATTCTCATTTTTATTATATACCTCTTTTGGATAGGTCAAGTTCTTTTTCTCATTATAGTCATTTAAAGTCTAGCCAAGGATTTAGCTCAGTGGCCTAAGCACTTGCCTGGCAAGTGTGAGGTCGTGAGTTCGGTCCATGGTACTGAAAAAAAAAAAGTCTAAAGTTAGGTTATTGATTTGACAACTTTTTTTTTCTTTTTTGGTACAGACATTTATAGCTGTAAATTTCTCTTTGAGCTCTCAGAGATGTTAAAAAATGGCATAGGGAAATATCTCCTGTTAGTTAATGATTAAACCCCATTCTTTCAGTAGACGTCTTGTGTAGACTGATGATCTTCAAAAGTGTTTCTTTTCCTTTTGTCCACCTTAGGTGAGACAGGTAGTAGATAAGACCTGGACAGTTTCAGCACCTGTCATCTCTGTAGTCCATGTGTAGTTCACATGGTGTGGTTTTCACTAATTCTCACCTGACACCCACTCTTTGATTCACTCTGAGTGCCCTGACTCTCATCTGACAGACATGAGAAAGGCAAAAACAAAACAAGCAAAAACAAACAAACAAAACAACAGCAACAACAACAACAAAAACCAAGTAGGATAGTCTTCAAAAAAATTGGGAAGAAAGAATTTTAGAAAATGGGAAATATCAACACTGCCAAATATAATGGAAACATGAGGAAAACCGTGATCAAAGTTGCTGGTTTGCACATCCACAGAACAGTGTTTTTGAGGCCCTTTGAAAGAATACAATACTAGACAAGCCAAAGATGCTTCCATTGCTGTTTAAGTTGATGCAAAATACATGCCTTGATTTTAAAGTATTTTTAGGCTTGAAGAAATCAATCTCCTCTGCCTGTGAATTTTATCTACAACATCCACTGATTTGTTTTTTACTTCTTCAAAATAAAGGATTTTCAAAAATTCTTGGTTCAATACAACTATGTGATTCTTTAAAAAGAACAAAAAAGTCTTGAAAAAGCAAATTAATAATTCTCTCATTACCTAAAATAAATACTATTTTCATTTTATAAAATGTTACAAAAATTTGTGATAGATGGTACTTTGCACAGAAAATTGATTTTGCTCATTATTTTTCAGAAATAGCAGTTTCGTTGAGAATATGTATGAAAACCTATACAAACAGTCAAGATGTAATTTTAGAAATTTTACTCAAACATCAACATTTGAAATATAAAATTATACTATTAGATTTGACACATTTGTAAACTATTGTAGTTTCCGATAACTGTAATTTTATACATAAACTTTTCAGTGTTACAAATTGAAAAGTTAGTGGTAAAAGTATTTTAAAATGCCATGATCTATTCTAAGTCTTAATTTGCGCAGCCCTCATATAACCTTTTATGTTCACGTAATGACTGGATTCAATTCACATAACAATGAAATCCCTCAATTTCAGGACTTAAAGAGAAGCAGAAATCTTTATTCTCATAAGGATGGTAGGGTGACAGGTAAGATAGGTTATAATTACCTAAGCTCTTGATTCCCATGGCATATCTTCTTTATAATGATAAGTTCAGGATGGCTTGATATTTTTCAAAGTATTAAATGGATGTCTTGCATAAAATAAACTCACTGATATCTGTAACTGATTAACAAACATTTTAGTAGCAAATGTAGTGAAATTTCTAAGAATATACTATAGCTTTAGGAAAATAGTTCTAATACATAATACTATAGACTACATAGAGTTTATTTTTTTAAAGTTCCTTTTACATTTATTAAAAAATAAACATACACAAAAAGCTATTTCATATGAAGTATATTCAGTCAAAACTGCTCTCAGTAATGTGTACAGTTCCTTCAGGTGTTTCCCTTTCAGAGATGTTTAAATAATTTAAATAATATTACATATCATTTTAGTTTTGCTTTCTCTCTCAATATTTTTAACTAATAACCCTTTCCTAGTGTACTCTAATAATGTTACCAAACAGCAGTGAACATTTTTAATGGTCATGTACAATTTTGTTAAGTAGATTCACCATCATATACTTAGCCTTCCTCCAATGTTTGAAAATGTAAGGTATTTTCAAATACAGCCACTATCAAAAATCTAAATTTCATATTTTTCTGCATATCAATGTTACCAGTCATTAATTATTTTTCAGTTTAGTTTCAAAGTACTAAATATACAGAATAGACCCAGAACCATTTCGAAGTGGATCCATGTTGTCCAATTGCTGTAATCCACTCTCAAATGAAATTTTTTTTTTTTTTTTTGCAGCACCGGGGATTGAACTCACTACCTTGCGCTTGCTGGGCAGGTGCTTAGACCGCTAAGCTAGATCCCCAGCTCTGGTGTTTTTGAGACAGGGTCTCACTATGCCATTCAGGCCGGCCTTGAGTAACTTTGTAGCCCAGGCTGGTCTCAAACTCACAACGATCCGCCTGTCTCAGCCTCCCAAGTGCTGGGATTACAGGCGTGAGCCACCACACCTGGCTTCTCAAATGAAAATTTATAAATACTTATCAGCCTAGGCCATTTTTTCCAATTTTTCTTAGAGCCAGATTTTCTGGTTAATTAGAGAGGCAGACCATTTTCATGTTTTCATTTGCTACTTGTGTTATTGAGTAAGGTTTTTTTGTTTTTTTTTTGGACTGGGAATCAAACTCAGGACTTGTATACTGAGTTATACCCCTGGTTGTTTAAGCAGATTTTTACTTTATTGCCTTAGCTCATTTTTAAATTAAAGTCACAGTGCTTGTGTTTTATGTGTATGATCGTTCCAATATATAAAATAAATGTATGTCATAAAAAAAGTATATTTTCTCATTATTTGTTCTGTGGCTTTACTGTTTTACATACACAAGTTTTAAATATTCATTAAGTTGAAATTTAGTCATCTTCTGTGTTATAATGTCTTCTTTATTAAAAGAAAACTTATTGCACCCCGAATAATTCCTCTTTTTTTTATTTAGCATGCTATGGTATTTGTTATAATGTAGGATTTTTATTTTCTCAAAGTTATTTAAGGTAAATTCACTTCATCTTAGGTGTATTCTTTCTTTTGTCATCTAAACAGCAGAGAGTACATGATAAATCCTATTTTCTGTATGTCAATTCTATTTTATTACTCTGCTTATCCAATTTTACAACAGTTTTGTATTATTAAAATCAGGTCTGAGATGACAAGTGCCCTCTTGATGCTTTTCTACATTAGAATACATTTTGTTAATTTTGTCCACTTATTTTTCCTGCTAAGTTTCAGAATCTCTGGGTCAAAATTCCAAAATAAGTTATGTAGAGTTTCTAAGTAAAATTAAATTAAATGCATTAATGAATAGATGCTAGAATTTGTATAAGGGTAGGATCGATACAAATTAAGGGAGCTAATCAGAATTCGTCATTGATGCAGTAGGGTGGTTGCTGTAAAAACCACTCTAATCAATATTTCTTCACCAGTGTACTCTAAGATTTATGAATATTACTGCT
>RJWT010023922.1:0-16639 GCA_004365215.1 Cuniculus paca | reverse complement strand
GCCCAGGCTGGGCTGAAACTTTCAGTATTCCTGACTCAGCCTCCCAGAGTGCTGAGATTACAGATGTGCAGCAGTACACCTGGCTTATTCATGCTCTGTTTTCATCAGTGCAAATCTGGAGGAGGTCTGACCTGGCCCAAGGTGGTGAAATCTAGGTGGAAGGCAAAGGTTTTCCAGCCCCACCTGGGGAAAGGATGTGGAGTCTATAGGAGGTGGTGGAAGAACGACATCTGGGTGCACTCGGGAACCATGGAGGTCCCATGGGACTAAGGTGGCTGGAACAGTTACACCTAAATGTCCCCTTCCTGTCTCTCTTGCTTTTCTGTCCAGGCCTTTCTGTGGGATGGACCATAAAAGCCACCTGTTCATCAGCCTTTGTAACACCAGGTGGCAGGGTTCGGTACTGTGCCCCATGCCAGTGCTGGCTCCAGAGGGACCGGCTGGGGATGAACTGGACTGGACGCTGCCACCAGGGAAGAGGGAGTGGGGATACCCAGTCTGCGGCTGTGGCACAGGAGAAAGAAAGCTTAGTCCAGGGCTCAGCCTTGAACAGGATTCCCCCAAATGATCCTTCCAGAAAACAGCCTAGTTCTTTCATTTTATGTCCCCATTTCCTTCACAGATTTATTTATTTATTGTACTATTGAGAACTAAATCCGTGGCCTTTGCACTGTACGACATCATCAGCCCTATATATTTTTATTTTGAGACAGCATTTCACTAAGTTGCTAAAATGCCCAGGCGGGGCTAGAACTTGTGACTTTCCTGGCTTAGCCTCCCAGGGTGTTAGGATTACAGGCATTCACTCTCATGTCCAGTTTACCTTCATAGATTATAACATACAGAGTAAGGGCTCAAAACTGTTCAGCCAAAGAATCAAGGAGTAAGCAAATGAGGGAAGCATCTCTCCCCTAAGGTGAGGTATGTTGGTATCTTTCCTAATCTATTGTTTTCTGGCGCTTGCCCTGGTATGGTGGCTCCAGCTCCCTGCTCCTCCTCAGTCCCCTCTGTGTTGTGACTTGCCAGAGCTACTATTGCCCCACCTATGCACATGTCCCAGAGGCTGGGCCAGGCTGAGGCAGGAGGGCCTGGAGCAGAGCCACTAATCTCTGAGGTTGCAAAAAGCTGGATAACATGGCAGCTGCGTGGCATGGCGAGGCTAGGGATTCTGCCCCTCCCAGCTGTCTGGCCTGACTGTGGTGGCTGCTCTTCCTGGCCAGGTGAAACCAGCCAGTTGTAGCAGCTGGAGTGATGGGAAGCTCACTCTGGGGAGGGAAGTAAGCTCCACAGCCTTCGTGACTCCTTTCCATGTGGTTGCAGCTGAGTGGCAGTAAAAGGGCTCTGATTCCTATAGCAGGATCTGCTGTGGACCTGAGATAGGGCCAGGACACCTGCAGGGGCATTTGCTGCCTTTCCAAACATAAGGCCATTCTGACACATGGGGGCTGAGAGCAAGGAGGCCTTGTGATGAGCCTGTCTGCTTGGAGCTAAGATGATGCATGAATAGGGAGAAAGAATCTTAGAGCTGAGTTGGGAATGGCCAGTGCTCAGGGTTCTCCCAAGGCAAACTGAGGCCAGGTGGGGTGAGGGCAGTTTGCTTGCATGTAGTCTGACTGTTCTGCCAGGCCCTGTCCTCATTACTTCCAGACTGCAGGAGTGTCCCAATGGCCTTTTGTTGTTTTTTCCAGGGCCCAGACGTCAGGCTTCCAGGGGAGAAGAGTTAAGTGTGGGCACAGCAGCTATGCCTTTCTAAATCAACAGTGTGGCTTGCCAAGCAGGAATGCAATGTTTCCACAGGATGTTGTCTTCGCTGGGAATCAGGAGTGTAAAAGGAAGAGCCCAGCTCCTGTGGTTGGGCTGTTCTGGTGAGGGAGAAAGGGAAACAGGAGGCCCTTCCAGAAATCCATGGGCTGGCAGGGAAAAGCCCAGACTGAGGACCAGCTTTGCCTCTGTTTGAAGAGTAGACAGCAGACAGAGAGCTGTCTCACCTGGGTTGTGGTGAGGGAGGTGTTGGGAGCAGGGGTTTAACTCAGTGTCTGGACCCTCCTGGCAGAGACTGATACCCCCATCGTCTCCAGATCCATCTCCTGGGGACTCCTGAGGTGGCCCAGTGCTGTGATCCTGCTGGAAGCCTGGCTGCTGGTTGCCATGGTGACCATTGGTATGGATACCAGACATAGTGCTGTGTGAATCTCTCTCTCTCTTCTGTTCTGGGAGACTCAGTGTATCACCTTCTCCAGTCCAGTTGGCCCCATGCTTCAAGGGTGGAAAAAGCCTCTCCTTTGCAGACAGCATCCTTCTCTGCCTTCCCTATCTAGGTGCTTCTTTGTCTCTTCTGTCCTCACACCTCTCTTCCCAGGACTCTGGAAGTCACATGAGAACCTGACTAGAGGCTGACTGAGGTTTTGACCTTGAGCCACAGCCCATCTGTCTTGGAGATCAGGCTGTTGGCAAGACATGCACATGGCGCTCTACCCCAGCCTGGAGCCTTCTTCATTGGGAAGTGTCTTTCCTGCAGTGCAGGGGCCTTCGTGGAAGGAGTGGACTCTTACTGTTAAGGACTTATGTCTCACGGGAGCAGTCATAACCATTTGGTCTGTGTCCCTGTACCTTTGACTCTGGATTACATGCACAGCATGGGCTCATGAGTTGGCCAGAGTGACACCCATGGCACTGAGGGTGATTTGGCTGACAAATCAAGCCTTTCCTGGTGAGCCTCGGAATTCTCCTCAGCACCACACATCAGGCTGCTGCTCTCAGGCCCTTGTGGTTGGTTTTGGGGTTGATACCTGTCTATCTTCTCTAGCTTAGAGTCCCCATTTCATCCTCCATCTCTAACCAACATCCTTGGGGTTGCTCAAAATGCACAGACATTGAATGCCAGTGCCTGGTGAAACTCTCCCTGATGGATGTGTGCTCAGTGGACTTGACCTTCAGTGGCTCAGATGTCCAGAGAGGGGAATGTGCTTGATGGGTCTGTGGGGGGTGCAGGGGATCAGCTCTGTGAAGGACAAACAGGAAGCACCCCTCCTTCCTGTGCACTTGTGTAGAGACCAGCCTAAGCTACTGGTTCCAGGCCCCTGCCCACATGCCACCCATGAGGAACCAGCCTGCTCCTCCAAGCTGCCCCACCCAGGGAGCCAGTCACAGGAGTCTGGTCTTGCTGGTTTGCTCCCCTGACCTGGGAATGAAAGGCAAAGAGACACAGAGTTAATTTAGCAAATAGGCAGCCAGGTGGCTCTTGCCTCACGAGTCAGAGCAGCCCTGAGCCTCTGGTTTGTCCTGCTTTTATTCACCCAGACATGGGTACAAGAAGTTAAAATAGCACAAGATTCATCTGCCTTCTAATGTCCATGAGTACATGCTCAAGTAAACAACTTAATCTCAGCTGTATAGACTTTTCTCTACAATCTGCAGTGTACCATCAGACTGTGTGTTGCCTTTTTCCTTTGTGCTCATGGAGGAAGCCGCTTAGGCCTTAAACTTCCTCTCTGGCCTCCCACAGGCATGCCTCTCACCAGCTGCACTCATGCCCCTTATAAGGGTCAAGCCCTGGCAGCAGGAGTAGGTGTGGTGACCCTGACCGGGCTGTGCTGTGGACACGTTCCATGATGCAGCTCAATTATGGTGATACAATGCCTTGTATTTTGGATTCATTTATATTGCCAAAGGGAAAAACAGTCTCAAGTAAATGAAATAGAAATTTCATGTGTGAAACAACTTAAAGTTTTTTCATTAAAGCATCAAACCACTACAGAAATAAGCAAAAATAAATAAAATAAAATTCTAATTGGTAGCCTTTCTATGAATCCAAGAACACTCAAATATTTTGCTAATGGATGGTGAGGAATCAGTTCTTTCTGCTCTTTGCTGAAGAGCAGTTCCTTCTGCTGCTCTGCCTCGTGAGGCAAGAGCCACCTGGCTGCCTATTTTCTAAATTAACTCTGTGTCTCTTTGCCTTTCATCCCCAGGTCAGGGGAGCAAACTAGCAAGACCAGGCTCCTGTGACTCCTGTGATCCTCTGGCTGATCTTTGAGTTTGGGTTTTAATATTTACTTCTGTTTCTGCTCATGCCTTTCCTTCTCCATTGTCTTCTGCTTCCAGTTTGGTTCTTCCATGAACAGATTCCATTAACCAATCCAAAATGTAAGGTAACCCATAGTGATCACTGAGCTGCAGCCCATCCCTTACCTTCTCCACTCCCGGATGCCCCAGGATGTCCCCTCTGATGCTGGGCCTCTAGGGCACTTGCCTGGTCCTCTGATCCAGTCCACAGGTTTCCCCAAGCCTGTCACAGAATATCCACCTTGCTTCTCTACACATTGCCCCAGGTCCTCCAGAACTCCTGACTTTCTCCAGCCCTTCAGAACTCCAGACCCGCAAGGAAGGCCTGGCTGTTTCCCAGGGTCATACTCCATTCCTTACCAGCTGCCCCTCTCCCTGTGCCTGAGCCCCAGCTCCAGTTAGGAAACAGTAAAATGCTACTTCATACTTCCTGCTTGTTTTCTTGTCCCCCAAAATAAATTTCACTCAGTTTTGGTTTTAACTGGTTTGCTGCTATTTACTCTGGTCTTAGGAAAGAGATGATACTTTCAATTAATTATGGCCTTGAGCTATATTTTCTGTTTTTCTGGAATGCTAGCTACATGTTACCTTGGAATTTTGCTATTGTTTTTTACTCCTGAGGGCAGATCCATTCATTCAATCTGAAGACTTGTAATTTATCATTCTAAGTTGGACAATCTTGGAATGATAGCAGGCATTATACATAATGGTGATGATAACAGGTGCAGACCAGTATCATTCCTGGAAACAGCTGTGCTCTTCGTGACCTTGCTGTTAGCAGTCAGCCTACAGCAAACTTAACCATTTACCTGGGGTGTGACATGTGGGTGACAGCCACCATGAGTGGCAGGTGAACATGCAGTTTTCTTCTCAGGAAGATCTCGCAGCCCTTGAATGGATCCCTCTCTAAATGCATGGACTTGGACAAGCAGCTCATTTGGTGGCTCATTTTCCCACAGTGAAATTCCACACTGAAAGCTATTACACCCATTGCAGTGGAGAAGAGAAGCTGCCCTGACTGCCATGGGAAGAGAGTGCTCCTAGGCCGAAGCCTGAGTTGTGTCTCTGCTCTGCCTTTGGCCATGCATGCTCTTGAATCAACCTCTCACACTCTCTCAAGTTCGGTTTTCCCACCCGGACACAACAACACACACCAAACAGGTCTGTGAAGGGAAGGATGTGAGAAGCTAAATAAGAAGAGGCCTGGCAGGATGTGACTGACAGATACAAAGTGAAATGGGTCAATGAATTACTTTTCATGTTTTCTTTTTTAGGATTTTGAATTGAATATGGAAATCTATATGCCTCTTCATTGCTTCTTTTTATAGCAACTACATATTTTTGTAGCGTTCATTGCAAATTTCTTGTTCTTAGAGACCTGGGGTCTAGATTTATAACTATTGATTTCAAGGGAGACCCTTAGAGGGCATCTGATAAGGGACTCTTCAGACCCTCTTCAGGCCACTCCAAACTGCTGGCCCAGGACACACTAGCTGTGTGGGATGCTGAGAGCTGTTTCTCCAAAAAGGGATGTGTACACAAATGGTTTTGAGAAACACTATAAATAAAGTGAACCAGATTTTCTTATCCCCCAGCTTTTCAGATCTTTAAATGAACCATTATGTGTCATGAATCTACAGGGTGGGCTCCCGTCACAGTCATTGTCTTGCAGATGTGTTTGACTGTGATCCTGGTACTTTTATATTGGATAGTTTTGGAGCTCAATGGTCTTGGCACAATTTGACAAGTACTGTTCTAATAATTTTTATGGATTTGGAAACAAATGTTTTTGCATTATAATATTAAATGAGAAAACAAGCTACCAAATTCCATGTCCTGTGAAGTCATGATTATGTTCATGTATATTTAAGAGGCTAGCAAGAAATATATCAAAATATTAACATGTCAACTAAAAACAGTAACCTCTGGAAGTTGAGAAGATTTACAGTTAGCCTTTATATTTATTTTTACTTACCCATATTCTCCATTTTTTTCCTATGAGGAACGTATATTACCTTTATCATCCAGAAATTTGCTTTTCATTTTTCTTTAGGTTAAACAATTTCAGAAGAGAACATTTCTTTTTCTTCTCCAATGTTAGATCCAGCAGAATGAAATATGCCTTTCATTGTATCTCAGAAGAAGGAAGAACTATAAAAAGCCTTTAGAAGCCCATGAGGATTATGAGGGCAGTAAAAGCAAAGACTCCAAACCGAAGGAAAACACACAAAGTTGTAAGAACAGTAAGAGAAAAATGGGGGCAAGGGATATTGAGTATTGAAAGGAAAAAAAAAACACACTTCTTCTGGAAGAGAAAACAAATTTCATGGTAAGAAAAGAAAAGAAAAACCTATGGTTTTTGTGAGAATGCACAAAGGCAAGGAGGAAGCCCCCCCTAGCCCACACAGTCTCTAACCCAAGGCCACCTTCCTGGCTGCAGGCTCAGGTCACCCACAGAAGAGTGTGGCATCTGTGTACCTGGGGTCCTAGTGAGATAGGGAAATGAAACTCCCAACCTACTAGATGTCTGGTACCAGTTCATGTTCTCTAAAATCAAAAAATGAATTTTAGGAACAAAGAAGCTTAAGAGCAGAATATATTTATTGAGAGAAAGAAAGCTTCTGTCTGGGAGAGAGACAGAAGGGGTCCCAAGCGGGTTGCCAAAGATTCTGTCTTTTCTAGGGACTTTTATAGAGCAAAACCGCTAGGTGAGATGGGTCCAAGATGGGAAAAACATGGGAACCCCCATGGCAGATGGCCATGAGGTGGGACAAAACTGTAGTCAACCAATAAGATTCATTGTTCAGGTAAAGTTGACCAAATGGGGGGCAAATGGGGAAGCAAGTCGCATTAGCAAGCGGGCCTGCTTAAAGGGCAGTGTTTCTTCCTGTAGGGGGTTTAAATAGTAACTTCTGGCTTCCTCAAGTTGAGCCACACCCATTTAGAATATCAATCCCTGATGCTTATACTTTGGGTGTGGTTGCATTTATTTTGCCTTTTGTCTTGAGATCGGTCCTCAGCAGAGGTGTCTGTCTCCTCCAAAGTTGCAAGGTATGTGGTCTTTTGCACTGGCTCCTTCCAGGGTCCATCCCTGTCTGACTGCCTATGATATTTCTAACTAACTCAGCTGCCTGTAACACTAGCAACTTGGGTCAATATGGGGAACTTTGGAACCAAGGACGCATGACAAGGATTACAGAGTGGGGAGAAGCATACTCTGAATAGGGGTGCTTGTGGGGTAGAGTGGCATGAGTGAAGTCTCCTAAGGCCCAGAGGGGCTCTCCTGGTGCACTCTCCCCAAGAGAGCACTATAGCATACTTTGGAGGTTTTAGTCTTGTCCTTTCTGCTCATGCCTTTGTGGTTCCAGATGGCTTTCTTCACCTCTCGGTGCTTTTAGTTTTGTGAAATGAGGGTAACAGCAATAAACATCTCATTTCATTGGTTTGGTCATTAAATAAGATGATATATGTAAAAGATTCAGCAGCAGACCCTGTATAAATGGTAGTATTAGCATTAATGAAGAAGTAAATAATACCTACAAATAGTGAACCAGCATTTCCTAGATTGTGGCTGTTATAGTCTGACTATTTGTGTCCCCACAAAATTTGTATCTTGCAATCCAATCACCAAGCTGATGAGTTTAAGTAGTGCCCTGGGAAGAACCTCATTCTGACCTCGTAAATGGATTAGCACTCTTCTAAGAAGTCCCCGAGAGCTCCCACAGTGTAGGACATACAGAGAGAAGGTGTTGTTCTATGAACTGCAAGTGAGTCCTCATCAGACACCAAATCCATTAGCACCATAATTTTACGAGGGAGCCCATCACCCTTTCCCTTCCCTGCATATGAGACACACAGAAAGTGCCCTTTATGAGGAAGTAGCCCTTACCAGGCAGGACTATGCTAATGCTTTGATTTTGTACAAAGTACCGTAACAAATTTGTTGTTCATAAATTCTCCAGTCTATGATATTTTGCCATAGCAGTCCAAATGGATGAAGACAACATCATGTGGGAATGACATCGTAACTCCTGTAGCACTGTTATGATTTGTATCTAGATGCCCCTCCCTGCCCTGTCCAAGCCTCAGGTGCTCATAGGTGGGGTTTTTTGAAGGTCACTGTATCTAAGGTGTGTGAATATGGATTAAAAATGTGTGATAACTAAATTAGTTCACTGATTGGTTTACTGTAGTTCTGGGTGTGGATTATGGGAAACCTTATGATGGGTATGGGTGACACCATCCAATGGACTTATAACCTGGGTGGAATAAAAGTCTGGAAGGCTCCTGACTTGTGGCTTCCTGCCTCCTGTCTACCCTGCTATGGACTGTTTCTCCTCTGTAATGCCCCTATGCCATGCTACTCTGCCTTGGAGTCAGCTGACTAGGGACTGAAACTTCTATAAACTGTGACCCAAAATTAACCTTTTCTCCTTTAACTTGTGGCTATTGAGTATTTTGTCACAGCAAGGAGAAAGTAACTAAGACAAGCACTGTCAGTCAGATATAGTCCATACTCAGGTGAAGGAAATCATCAAATTGGTCCCTACCATCTATACACTATGAACTTGAATACAATTGTAAATTGATTGAAATTACCTTCAGTATTATCTGAAGTGTTTTGTTTTTTTGTTTTTGTTTTTTCCAGCACGGGGAATTGAACCCAGAGCCTCTGCAGTGAGCTATATCCCCAGCTGTTTTTTATTTTTTATCTTGAGACAAGGTCTTGCTAAATTGCCCAGGCTGGGCTTGAACTTTTAATCCTCCTGGCTCAACCTCTTGGAGTTTTAGATCTATCTGAAGTATCTTCACCTTGACACTTGTGTTAGGTTTACTTGAATGATTCTATTTGACAAACATGTGACTAGCAACCCATGTTTACTGCTCACTCATGAGAATGAGTCCTTCAGTACCCTGCTGGCCTTAACTGAACCTGGCTTCAGGTTGTAGGTTAGGTTCAGATCTACTCACAGGGCAACCCCTTGGGATGCAGACTGTAGGTTCATGGGGTCTACTGTTCTAGTGAACTAGAGTTCACAAGAGTATAGAAGGACATAGGATTCTGTGGCCATTAATTTTGATATGCCAATTTGACTGGAATAAGAAACATCTAGTGGGTTAGGGAAGCACAGGCTTGGGCATGTCTATGGAAGATTGCCACATAGACCAGCAAACTGACCAACAAATCCCACCCTGGTTGCAGTGGCACCAGCCAATAGGCTTATAGCCTGGATGGAGTAATGGCAGGAAAGAAGGAAGTATGCCCATTTTGAAGAGCTCCAGTCTTTCTGATGAGTGGTGTATCATTTGCTGCCATTGCTTTGAAACCTTGATCTCCAGGTCTCCATTTTTTCCATCTTCCAGTGCAGACTTATGCCAGCCACTCTCTGGGGGAGCTTCCAGCCTTTGACCTTGGACTGGTGTTGCATCACTGCTTCCTTTTGTTCTGTGGCTCCCACCTTCCTGGGCTGAACAGCTACTGGATCCTCTGGTTCGCCACTGTATAGAAGGCCATATGAGACTTCCCTGACTCTGATACCACAAACAGCCATGGTGGACTCTCCTGCACCTGATGCTGATGCTATAAGCCTGATAAATCTCTTCTGATATTTATACAAGTATTATCTTTTGTTCTGTTCCTCTAGGGAACACTAACAGGTGCTTTTCCTGTTTCCTCAAGTCTCACCGTGGCTCCTGCCTACCTTGTATGCTCTGCTGACCAAAGCAGGTAACATGGGCAAGCCCCATGTAGTGGGAAGTACATGTCCTTTATAGGATGGTCACAGCAGTGGCAGAAAGGGAGGACCAATCATGCACAAATGATGTTATCCATGAACCGCAAGGCTTTACAAATAGAGCAAAAAATTTAGTCGAGAAGATGCAATTCAACACTCTAGAACAAACAAAAGCAGTTAAGTATGCAATAAACTGCATGGTGCATGTGTATGCTAAACTCAAGACTTCATGCCCCCAAAACACAGTCAGACAAAACCAGCCAAGAGGGCATAAGGATGCTTGAGTGGATGTGCCCAGTGGAGTCACAGTATAAAACACCAACCGTGATGCCCTTCCAGCTCTGGCTACAGAGCCTGCCCACTAAACCTTTGGAGAAATCTTGAGCCAGGGAAGCAGGAAGAAGAGATGGGGATCCATCCCTGTTTCACTTGCAAACCTTCTGGTCTGCACTGTCCTTAGGTTTAGAGCTGATTTGGTGGTGATAAGGAATTTGCAGTCTCTCCCCAGTTTCTATCAACTGGGCAACCTTGACTCTGGTCCTTTATGTCCTTTTTGGCTGCTGTGCAAATATATACATATGCAGCAATGGTAGATGGAGAATTTCTCTTAAAGCGTTTGATATATAAATGACTAGGTGAATGAACAAGCAATTCTCTGCAAAAGCACCTGCAGTAGAATCCCACGGACTTAGGCAGGAGGTGAATGAATTCTATTGGTATTTTCTAGATGGTTCTTTCCCATGCTCGGAGGCCATTTACCTGAGATAACTTCCTGTGTCCTTCTGTCTGCTTTCACTTCTTCTGCCCCTCCTTTCTGTCTGTCCCAAAGCCCTCTTTAAAAATATTTATAATATCACTACCTGTATCTATATTGTTATTTAGCATCTAAATGAGAAAATGGACCCCACTCAGAGAATTGAGACCTCATTTCTTTTTCTGGAAAATTACATATGAAATTTGTTAAATTGTATCACTTTGAGCTGAAAGGGCACATGTTTCACCCTGAGAGGAGGGCCTCATTACCTGCTCATAAAACCTGTTCCTCTGGTGTCCATCAGAGGAGAGATCTCCTTGCCCATTCTCAGTTCACAACATGCTCTGGTACTTCTTCCAAGGTGGCTGCCTGTTGTGGAGTAACCAATGCTCAAAGTCACATCTGTTTCCTGCCATCCAGCAAGGTGAATTATTGGACTAACAGCTTTCTCAGGTTTGGACTCTGCAGGGTGGTCAATTACCTACAAAGTTCACTTGGGCAAAAAGTGAAGTGGCTCTAAGCAGGTGTGTTTTGAGGCTGCTTGAGCAATTCCCCTTTCAACAAGAGGCAGCAGGCAGGACAGGTGGAGTATCTGACCCTCAGTCAGAGGCACACCAAACTTGACAGAGACAGAGCTGTGTTCTCTTATATGTGGCATGTGTCCTCCCAAGGTATCTTTGGAAATTTTATCTGGTTTTCTTGCTCCTGGTATACAGCACTATGAACAACATTAATGACTACCATCTTATGTGTGCAGTGGGTACACGACCATGCCTGATCACAGTATTAAGTCCTCCCCAGGAGTCTCTGTGGTGGATCCTACAACCAGCTCCATTTCCCAGTGGATAAAATAGAGCACAGAGAAGTTGCATGGCAAAGAGAGGGAGAAGTCCATCTGCCTTGTGCTGGTGCTTACACAGTATGTGCTGCATCATTAACACACTTTAATTATTGTTGGTTGAATGGATAAATGGATGCATAAATAAATATCAGAGTAAATGCTTCTCAGGGGACAGGAAAGCAAAATGCCCTCTCTACACCCCCAAAGGAGGCTTTCAATCCTGTTGATTCCTGAAGAAGCCAACTCCTCCGACTTCTGACCATCTGCTCACAGAGGAGAAGCAAAGTTGTGTCCCCAGTACCTAACACCAAGGCTGATAAACTCAGGAGTTGAAAATGTCTGATGAATAAACAAATAAATGAAAAACATGAAATGTGTGGAAGCAGCTATTGGTTTCTGACACAAAAAGCTCAGTGAATGTATCTGTGCCAGTGGTTGGAAAGAGAGAAAGAAAGAAGGGAAGGAAGAATGGCGGTGATGTGACAGGAGGGCTCAGAGGAGGACACCACTGGGAGCTTCAGCGGACAGCTGGAGGCACAATGCCATGTCTCCCCCTTGAGACTTGGGAAGGTCACAGAAAAGCAAAAAGTTACATTTGACCCTTTCATCACTCCCATTCTTCTCCTCCTCCCTCTCTTCTTTCAATTTTACTTTTGGTTTAGGAACTGTCCTATTTTGGAACCCCATTGAAAAACTTCAAAAATTTTCCAAAAAAACATGTTTACAGGATGTTTACATTTGAACATCTGGGTGGTGGAATGTGGTTTTGTGAGAATATTAGCTTCAGGAAGGGTTCTCTCCCATTTCCTGTTGGGGTGGGGATCAGTGACAAACCCTCCAAAAAAGAACACAGCCAATGACTGGAGTCGTTGGGTCTTTGATTTTTAAGTTAATTAGCAGGACGCATGTGAAATCTGCTCTCCACCAATTTCACATAGTTTTCCTAATGAACAAGAGTTTAGAAGTTTGGTCAATCATCTTGGAAGTTTGGTCAACCTAAAAATGTTGGAAATATGATGTGAATTCTTTGTTTGCCCAGGAACTGTAGCCCTCATCAGTAATCCATAACTGATATTCTTTCTTCTTTTCTTCCGCTTTTTTTATGGTGAGGAAAGAGCAGTGAGTACCATAAAGAGTTTAGACTTTGAGAAGCCTACATCTCTCACCATAGATTTTCATTTTGCTGGTATTGTGTGTGTGTGTGTGTGTGTGGTGCTGGAGATTGAACCCAGAGCCTTTGTAGTGATCTACAGCTCAGTCCTTATTTATTTATTTTTATTTTGAGATGGGCTGGGCTGGAACTTGTGATCCTCCTGTCTCAGCTTCTCAGAGTGTTGGGATTACAGATCTGTGCTACCTCAGCTGGCTTATTGATTTTTACTTGACAGACATTTAAAATAGCATATGTATCATTTTACTAAGATTTGATGCTTTATACAAGGGGTGATCAAATTTTATACTAGATAGTTAAAAAAAATCCACTACAGTAAAATACATTGCCACTAATTCCCTTCAAAATATTCTCCATCACTTTGAACACACTTATCTCCTTGCTCTTGCCACTTTCTGAAGCAGCTCTGAAAGTCCTGTTTTGTGACAGCCTTTATGCAGTATGATGAAGAATACGGTGAATGCCACAGCCAAGTGCCACCCAATGGGAAGGTAGGTCTGTAAAACTATGACACTGTGTCCTCATCCACCTTATTCACTGGATTTGGCACTGTGTAACTTCGGACTCCTTCCTGAAGTCAAAATGAACATGAAAGGGAGACATGTTGATTTGATTCAGGATGTCAAGGTAGCCATGACTGTGCAGCTATATAAAGACACTTGAGAAAGAGCACCTCCAGAGCTGCTTCAGACAGTGGTAACAGTGATGGGATAAGGGTGTTCAAAGTGAGGAGGAGGGTTTGTGGGGGAATTAACATTCAAGTGCCTTTGCTCTAATTTAAGCATCCATGTACTTCCTGATCCTTGTGGCTGTCTTACCTTAGCTAAGAGAGCCTCAGTTTTCACTTTTATGAACATTGAGTGCCTATTTCATGGATGGCTGTGAGCATTAGAGAAATAGCTAAGGCCGAGCACAGAGCCTATCACACAGGCCACGGTCCCGTTAAATGTCCCCTTCTCTCTCAGCTGTGTCAGGGCAGCTCAGTGTGGGGCTCTAGGCACAGCATCGTCCTCTACTGGGAATGAATAAACTGGGGGTGATTTTTAGAGACTGAGAGAAAATTAGGATGTACACATGTTCTGCACACACTAGCAAGTCAACAGTGAATCTGATTAAAGAAAAGATAATAGAAGGAAATATTCCCACTGTCATAGGTTGAAGCATAATGGTGCCCCCTAGTGCCACTTTACAGAGCTGTGCTGGATGGGAGTCCTGATCACAAAGAGCTCTCTGAATAGTATGTACTGAAATGTACTGGAAAGACCATGGTTCCGATCCTAACTCCACCACACGTAACTATGAACTTTGGAAAGTTACCTCTCCAAGTCAGTTTACAAACACATCAGTTGTAGCTAGTATGCTATGGCATTGTGAGAGAATTTGGTGTGAAAGTCAAGGCACTTAGGAAAATCCCTTCAGTTTTGGGTCATAGTCTATGCTCAGTAAGTGCTGGTTAACTTTTTCCTGCCCACCTTTGCCTTCTTTCTTCCTTATAAGTTAAATGGGAAAAATTTAACTGTAAAGTTAAAAACTCACCCATTACAGTTGTTAGGATTGAGTGTGAAACATTTAGACCAGAGCCTCAGATATTGTAAGCACTGGAGTGGTGGATGCTAAAATTTTATCTTCATGTGACACTTCTGTGACACTTCTGTGACATAAGGCAGGACAAGTATGCCTAAAACCTCTTCCGATTGGGATATGGACAAGAAATAAAAGGAAATAAATAACTGGGTAAAGTCGATGGTTGTTTCTTTTAGGGTGTTTAGATTTTGGTTGTCTTTCTGAGGTATTTCAGGTATTGATCATCTTAACTTGGAAATATTTTAAAAAACTGTGAAGGGAAATATTTTCCTTCCTGCTGGGCCAGATTTCCCCTACTAGGGGAGATCCTAGAAGCTACTGATACTCTCAGCCCAGAGCAGTGGTACATTTATTTAAGTGTTTTGAAACCCAAACACCAGGAGACACAGTGGAGAAGCAATGACTGGCCTCCACGGTGTGTGACCTGTGACTCCCATGCCTGGTTTGCCTGTGTGGGACCGGAGCCACAGGCCAACGTGGTTCCCAGGTGCATCGCAGGTGTGGCTCAGAGCTGGCGCCCAGCGTGGTTGCACAGCTCCATGGTGCTTTCCGTGGCTTTGGGCACAGCAAGTGTCCTCTTTGGGTCCCTGCTTCCATTTCCTCTAGGCTGTGTCATCGTGAACCAGGAAGTCAGACTCAGTTTCCTCTCTGGAAAATGTTCTCAAAAATGCCCACCTCAGGGCTCTTTCTGCAGATTAAAGATAACCAATATAGGAAAGCACGTGACAAATTGTGGGGTGTCATAGCATCCCCTGTCCTGCTTTGATTTTGATTAGTGTTGCAGGGGAGGAGTGGCTCAGAGCACCTTTCACTCTGTGGATTACCTAAGCCTGTCCCCCATTTCCGCTTTACTGGCTTCTCTCTGCCTATTCTGCACAACTGCTTGGCACTGTCCCCCCAGCAGCTGGCAACAGCTTTGTCTCTTTTGGGAAAGGTTGAAAACAAAATATGAGAAATATCCAGCAGGGCTGGCGGGGCAGAACCCTAAGAAACTTAGGCATTCATAGCAGGCTCAGGTGAGTGTTGGGAAAGGAGGACAATCAGGAGGGCAAATTTTAGGTGAAGCTAATACGGTCTCAATGCATCAGTGCCCTAATTCTCTTCGTTCATTCATTCATTCATTATTTATTTATTTGTTTGTTTATTTTTTATGGCACATATCTATACTACCAGCACTTTGGGAGGCTGAAGCAGGAAGTCTGCAAGTTTGAGCCTGTGCTGGGAAACTTAGTGACTTAGCAAGGCTCTGTCTCAGAAATAAACAGTAAAAAATGGGCTGCAGGTGTAACTCAGTATGAAAGCCTTGAGTTCAATACCCAATATTAAAAACAAAACACAACAAAAACGCTTTGGTGAAATACAATTCACCTCTCATACAGTTCACCTATCTACATGCAGTGGTTTAATTTGTTCACAAGATTATCAACCATCAATCAACACAGTCAGTTTTCATTCATTCATTCTTATTTGACCTGATATCAGGGACCTTTCTGTCCACAGAGACTCACAGAGTCCTTGTGGTGTCACCCATATGGTGGAACAAGGGTGGTTCTGAAGGTCCACACGCAGTGTGCATGTCCGTGTGTGTGTGTGTCCATGTATTGCTAAGTGGAGGAACACTGGCTGTCTTTCTTTTCCATGAACCGGAAGTACTCTTTCCCACCCTACACCATTCCTCCTGTGTCTGTACCCCCATCTTGGCATGGATGGCTTCTCTCCTTAGGCTTCCACTGCATGGCACAGCTTTGAGACATCTGCCTTACATGCCCCTTCACAATGGCTGTGTCATCATTGCCTACTTCCATAGCATCCTATCTCCTGTCTGCAGAGCACTCATCATGAGCCAGTACCTGCATTCCTTCTTTTCCCTCCTCTCACCTTGTCCTCCTCTTTCACTTCCCCTGTATCACCTCTATACAAATTAGCACTTTGCTTATCCATCGTCACTTTCTGGTGACTAGAATAGATCCTGAGATACAGAAAGCAGGAAAATAAAATTTGTCAAGTGAATAAATATACTCTTTGAATCATAGGCGCTGCCAAAATAAAATCATGAGAAAATTGTTTATTGAACATGTCTCATGTGTCAAACGTTGTCAAAGTAACTATATATGCCATCTCACAGACATATATATTATCTGAATATCTCAAAGATGTGTATGTGGTCTCATTTGGGATTCATGAGGTATGGGCTATGCACCCAATCCGGTTTGCAGTGTCATTGTAAATAAATGCTTACTGGAACAAAGCCATGCTCAGCTGGTTATATATTGCTGATGACTGCTTTTGCACCACAATTCAGAGCTGAGTAGTTGCTACAGAGACTACTCAATATTTACTGTCTGATCCTTTATGGAGATTTACTGAGTCTTAGAATAGACAAGGGGTGGCTTGGAAGGACTGTAGTCTCCCTAAAAAGTCTGATGTTCTTCCAAATAAACATAAAGTCAAAGTTGAAAGAGTGAGGTGTAAATGCAGTCAACCCGGCT
>RJWT010023921.1:0-16652 GCA_004365215.1 Cuniculus paca | reverse complement strand
TGTGAAAAATATGCAGCTCTATTATTCTAAATAGTAAAAATCTTAATTCTGTAACTGATTAGTAGGAGTAAAGTTAGGAATGTTCCCTCTGTAATTTTATTTAACTCTGGAGGTTTTGCTGATTCAGAATGGCAATAGGAAAAGAAAATTAAAGGCACTTAGATTGTAAAGAAAAATCAAATAAAGTTATTTTTATTTGCAAAGAAATAATCATCTACATGGACATCTAAAGAGTCTAGAAGTGTGAACAAGCTACTAAAATTAATTTAGTAAGAAAGAATATAGGTCACTAAAAGAACTACTTGTAAAATTAGCAATTAACAATTAAAATGAAATGGAAAGATAATTCAATTAGCACCACCATTTTAAAACATGAAATATTTAGTGATGAATTTAACAAAATGTATGCAAGACCTGCTTATTGTCAGCTACAAACACTGCGGAAAGAAGGATGATTTGGGGAATCAGAGCACATTATTGTGAAACTTGTCACTCTGGGGTAAGTATAAATTTGAGCTGAAAGTAATTGAAGAAAAGCAGACAAAGAATGAACTCTCTTCTCTCACCTATGTGTCAGAAATGAAGGACACCAATTTCCTTGCCACCTTCCATTTGCCTTGTCCTAGACATGGGAGGAGAACCTTATTACCAGGCAAGAAGGCAGTGGCCAAGAAAAGTCTACAAAAACCTTACTGAATGACTCTGTATGCCATTAGTGTCCCCCATGTATTTACATCGTACAATTTCTGCCCCTACTAAGTTCCAGAAACCTCTTTTTTTGTTTTTTTGTTTTATTTTGTCCTGTCTCTGTGAAGTTATCTTCTTTCTCTAAAAGGTATAAAAGGTCTCCAATTCCAGGTGCTTCTTGAGGGTTTTACCCCTCATTCATGCCATGTAAAATGCTTAACATTGCAGAGTCAGCCACTGATCCTAAGGGGTAAGAGGAAAATTTTTCCTCATTTTTTTTTTCTATAAGAAACCATAGTGTGAAGGTATAACACGTTCTTGGATGCAAATAATCAATACAATCAAATTGTTAGTTACCCCAAAGTAATCTATATATTCAATATAATGCCAAACAAAAGTCCCAGAAAGCTTTTGAAATTAGAATTCCACTAATTATAATATTTATAAGAAAATTTAAAAAACATGTAACAACTAAATAAGTTAAAGCAATTTAAAACTGTTATATAAATAACTGGTTTGTTTGCTTGCTTTTTGTGTTTCTTTAGCAGGTTTTAATTTTCATGATTTTTTTGTTTGTTTGTTTTTGTACTACAAATCAAACTAGAACCTTGTGCTTGCCAGGCAGGTGCTATGCTGCTGAGCTATACCCTTAATCCCTCATGATCATCTTTTAAAAACTGATTCATTTCTAGGGATCAGGAGTTAGAATTCATCCAAGGAACTGAAACTGTTATTACCAGCTAGACTGAGCACTTGCATCAATGAAAATGGAAATTAAAATTGGGGCATTTAACTCAAATCTACATGAAAAAGCTTTCACTGAAAAGTAAGAGAAAATAAAGGGGAGCAAGTTCTCACGAAGATTAAGCCCTAACAAAGGAAAGTTAAAAAAAAAGAACAGGAAAAACCTTCCATTTCAGAAACTGAGGGGGCCACAGTTCTGAAGAGCTACTACATCAGACAGTTCATTCACAAAGCAACAAAGACCTGTTTGTAGGTACTGTGATGGACTGGGATCCTGCCCATCCTTATCTCAGTGCTGGTTTTGTAGCTCTGGAGGAGTCTTCATGATTTACCAAGCCGTTCATTTTCCCTGATAGGGTTGTGATGGCTGGGGCCAGTCTGTCATTTGAGGCTCTGCTGAAATCCAAAATAACCCTAGGTTTAGGGCAAGGAGGCTCTGGGTATAGCTGATTGTCTCTGTAAGTCTCTTATCTTGGTGTCTTTTGTCATGAAAGGGGATGAGATAGGCTGTGGAAATTAGAGCTAAAAAAAAAATTTTTTTTGTAACTTACACACACAAGCCCTAAATGACAAACATGCCTTCATGCAGAGAGAATGAATTTGACATCCAGTTTCATAATGTGAAGGTTAAGTTTTGTTCTACTTTTAGTTGCCTAGTAGGTTTCTTTAGCTTATTTCATTTTTGTCCAGTTGGAAAATAGGATTTTAGTTGCATCTTTTAGGGACAATAATCTTATAAATAAAACTGCCAACCTTCAGAAACCATCAGACTCTGGACTTTCATACTATTTGACTTCAGTGAATATGTGAACAGAGTGAAACTGGGAAGACTGTGAACATCCTAGATGCAACAGCTGAGTAATTTTTCCGTAAAAGAAAGTCTATATATGAAAAATATAACAGAATTAAGATTATTGATGACATAACATTGTGTTAAGAAAAAAGAATTCATAATGGATCTATTCTGTGTGAAAGTTTCTGGAGATATAATAAAGAAAACAAGCTAAAATATCAGTATATATCCATAAAAGAGGGATTAAAAATGAAACTAGTTTAAATAATAGGTATTTTTTTTCTATCTTAGGAAATAAACTGACACAAAGAAAGTTGTCTCAGATGTCAGTAACTCTAATGAAAAAGATTGATACATCTAAGATAGTCCTGAAATACTGGCACCTTAGATGTTATAATGAATTATTGGCTACTATTTACTGAGAATTCTGCCATTCTCAATCCTAGAATGTTTGCTACAGGTAACATTTAAAATTATGTTTATGAAAATTCAAACAATAATATACTATATGCACATTCCCTCAAAATGACATGACTTTTTATATTACCAGTCCAGGTATTCAATACCCAGAAACAGAGAAGGCTTTTAGATTTCTGACACCCCAACATGCAGAGAGAAAATGTTCTGATGCCACTGTGGTGGGGGATAAATGGAAGTTTGGGAGCACACAGAGTTAGAAAAGGAAATGACAACTCCTCTTGTGCAGACTTTCTTGGTTTCTGACTTAATTTTCCAGGTAAGGACGATTTTCCCTTGAGGGAAATGTGTTGACCTTAACAGACAAATGAGCAGCAACTTCGGCGTTATTGTTAGATATGCCTTTCAAAAATTAAGTTTTTAAAATTTTCAACTAGCAGTGTTTAAACAACTATAGTTGTAGGGCACCTGTACTTTATGTGCTCACCATGTATGGATGTTTTATGAAACTATTTAGACTGCAATTCATATTTTTAAAAACCATAGCAGCTGACATCAGAAAGCTTTGTGGAGAATTGGACACACAGAAAATACTGAATATTTACACACAAACATATACATATCTACTACTATGGAGCAGATGTTAGGTTTGAATTTCAAATTTGAGGGAAGTATTTTTGTATGAATACAGCACAGAACTAGACAAGGTGTCTACACATAGTGGATGTTTAATAAATGCTTGGTAACTAATTAAATGCACTTTTGGGAAAAAATGAAACAAACTTGTGTTTGATAGGCATAGAAGAGGGTTTAAACTTTAACAAATTAGAAAAGTAAGACCATAATGTATTTTTTCTTCAACAGCATTTTCTCAGCAAAGTGTGAAAAAAAAAAGTAAGTAGTATTTGTGTTCAGTGATTTAAATTAGAATAGGTAATTAATTTTTGAAAATTTCATGTCAGGAAAATTTATTAAACCTTTAGATTTCCCAATTAACTACCCTGTTGATCTCAAGACATTGTTGTCTTAAGGGTGATTTTTAAATTTAATTGTAGCTGGAAATCAGACGCAGACATGCACACACACACATGCACACACATTCACACACACTCACACTTTCTTTGACAGACTACTCACTAATATTTTGCAAAGGATATTTGTGGGATGACACAAATTCTTCCAAAGGCTGACTCCAGTCATGAAATAGTTTGGGAGAACACTTGTCTTAGTCACTTTTTTGCTGCTGGGACAAAATGTTTGATACCCACAACCTAAAGGAATACAGGTCTATTTCGGTTCATGTTTTCAGTCCACAGTCAGGTGGCTCCAACGTAGAAAGGATATGGTGGGAATGTCTGCCATAGGAAAGCTGCTCCAGCCTTGCTGGTTAGGAAAAAGAGATGGAAAGCAGGAGATATATCCTTCCAGTGACCAGCCTCTTCTCACTATGCTGGAACTCCTACCAGCAAGTAAAACATAGCAACTTGAGAATGCATTTGCCTTCCAAGCACATGAGCTTTTTGGAGCCATTTTAGATGTAAACACTTATAACACCATTGCTACTGTCTGTAAAACTGTAGAAGACCCAAAGAAAAGGTTACAGTTTGAACAAAATATTTTGTTTAGAATCACAAGAAATATAAAAAGCAACCACTCTGATGTGGGAATCTCTTGCAAAGAAATTAAGAGTGGTTGATGTGGACAGTAGTATTACAAATAAAAAATGAAAGAAAAATCATTTTTATAAATTCCAGATTTCAATTAGGCACAAAAATTTTACAGATTTATGTTCAATTTGGAGAAGGAAGAAAATGTACCAACTAATATTAGTAAATGATCAAAAATATCCATAAAATTTTATTTAAGAATGATTTATGTTATTATCTGTTTATTTTTTGTAAGAATTTTTTGATTTACAAAATCAGATTTTTCATATTACTGTCATTATAATTTACTTATCTGTAATGCTTTGGAAATAACTCTGACACGTCCCTTTTTCTTAACTTCCAGGTGATACTGCCTCCAAATCTACCATATCAAAGAATATGAACTTTCAGCTGTCCTCTTTTCTCTCTCAGAACAAAATTACTGCAAGAGCCTCTTTTACCATTTTTCCCCTCTGCAATTCATCTGTAAACACTTCCACCAAAATCAACTGTCTTAATTTTCTTTCCAAATATATAAACACTCCAGTAGATATTTATTGTCCCAAACCTAAATCTCACATTTCTAAGACTATAAAGAGGAACAACACTGTGGTTTATACTATTTTCAGTAAATTTTAATTTCCAAAGTTTTATAGCCTAAAATTTCCTTCCAATCACACTAGTTTGTAACTATGCTCTGTACAGTATTCTGTGTATAGGGTGGCCAAACACCTCATTGTCATCTTTATTTTTGAACCCTGTACTATCCAAGAAGTATTCCCTGATCTTCATTATGTTGCCTATTGAAAGCCATAGTAAAATTAGAACAGATACTTTAGTTTCTTTGCAAACTCCTTAACACATTTTGAAGACAAAAAATCTTTACATTATCTTATCATTTTGTAACTATTCTTAACCAGCACATGAGATCATTAATGGCAGAAATTCTGCTTTTGCTGTATCTTTTCTGGTTCAGAGACTTCTTAGTAATGCAGACTAAAAAGCATATATTTTTTAATGAATGAACTTCATAAGAGCATATAATTCTTAAAGAGGTTTTATAATATCTGCCAGATAAAATATAAAATACCAAGAAAAACTGAAATTTACAAACTAAATGAAGGATTTGTTTAGAAGTGGAATGCTAGTTAGTAATGAAAATTTTAAACACAAGCATATTCAGTGTAATATTTGAGTGTGCAAATGCTAAAAGTGATCTGTTATTTATCTGAATTCAAATTAAATGTGTGTCCTATGTTCATATTGTTTAAATAAAGCAACATTAGTTTAGAAAACTGATTTTCTTCTTAAACATTGATCAACCACATAGAAGTTAACAATAAACAAAGATGATCTCAAAGTGTAACATTAGATTGAGTGTTTTCTTCTTTTTACACTTGCAATTCAAGAGAAAAATATTTTGAAACATCTAGAAGTAGATACAGTATATGGAATTATATAGCCTGAGGTTCACATGTACTTCTCTTCATTTCATGTAAACATATCCCATTCTCCTATTTAGTTGGTAGTCATTTCCTTCTATGTTTAGCATTTATTTAGACTTTAAATTTAAATCATCTTATAAAAACATGTCATGTGCCAGGCAACATTTTAGGTTGTTGTGACATAGCTGCAAATATGACTAACAGAGTAGCAGGTTTAAACTGACAGACCCATTTGATCATTTAAAAAGAAAAATTAAAAATATGACATCAGACAGCAATAAATGCTTGAAGAAAGTAAAGCAAGAAGAATGATAATGAATGAATGGCTGGGAAGACTTTATGGATGAGGCCACAGTTGAATAGATATCTGAATGATAAAAGTCATCAGTAAGAAAATTTGAGAGTAGAGTATTTTGGACAAAGGGAATAGTGATGTGAATGCTCACAGAAGAACAAGCTGACAAGCTTCACAAACCAAAGGATTTTAGTTAAATTTAGAGCTTCCTCAGCTAAGAAACAGGTTCATAATTAAAGACAAAAAGGTAGACAAGGATGTTAGTGATCTTGATAAAGTCATTAGGTTATATTTACATAATTTAAAGCTGTATATTTTAAGATGATTAGTCTAAATGTCACGTCGAAAGTTAATTGTAGAGAGTGCAAGAGGAGAGAAAAATAGGGCATCAGTCAGTCAGCTGGTTCTTCTGGTGGCCCAGAATTGAACTATCATTGATACATACTAAGATAGTGGAATCACTACTGGTGACCAAGAACTCAATTCAGGATTCGTTTTCAAGTCAGAGTTAACAGATTTTGTTGGTGGAATGTTACCAGCAAGAGAGATACTCAGCATAAACTTTGTGTTTGACCCAAGTATGTGGATGAATAGGAAGATCAAAGAAAGAACAGGTTTTGCAAGATTGAAAGGGATTATAATTTGGACTAGACTTGAAAATCCATTACTTTGGCTAGAGGTCTAGGTATAGTTCCTCTTTACTAGGAGACAAAAGCCTTTACTAGTGATTATGAACCTTTTTTGCTCAGATATATTGCAGGTTGACTACACTGTCCCAGATACAATAGCATATATGTTAATAGGACAGGTATGTTTTAGAAACATTAAATTCAATTTAATACATATGTCTATATTTATAATTCATCAAACCCAAAAGTCAGTCTTATATTCATTATAGGTATAAATACATAAGGTCCTTTATGACAAGTTCCTAACAAATGTTTATTACTAACCTGTAATTCAGTGCTCAGATTCCTTTCTGTGTATACACATTTCATATTAATTTATTCCTATTATTTTCTCAGTCCCTTACTATTTCTTTTACCTCTCTAAACTCTAAATTGGCTATGAAGCCAGAAAGCTGTATTTCATTTTTCCCAGAACAGAATTAAGTAGGTAAAACAGACTCATAAACACATGTCAAATACAAAAGCTTCTTAAATGGATGAATGAAAATACAACAGAAACAATTGTGAATTCTTTCTTCTTTGGTCAGACATATAAACAACTGAGACCATAATGTAAAAGTCAGTTTCTAAAACTGTATCTCACACTGATATCTACATGAGAAACTCAGCAGGGACACCGAATTTTGAGCACTAGCCAGGTTAATCTGCAGAGCAAACACCTTGCTTCTGAAATCGAAGGCAGCTTTTCATCCTTTCATGTCATCTCTCGCTATATAAACCATATAGTTCACAAAGGATTCTGTTTTTTTCTGATTAAGAGAGGAAAGAAATCCTGTCAGCTAAATCAATATCTTACCAGTGGAAAAAACAGAAAATTGTAAATAACGGCAGCAATTTTATATGATTGGTGAAATGTCATGGCAGAGAAAGCTTGATCCTCTCTAGGGCTAGAAAATTCAGCTGTCTTCATAGACATCTCATTCTGATATTTTCAAGGTTTACAAAAAATGAAAAAAACCAATGCAACAGTATATTTTTATAGAACTTCCCTGCAAAAGTATTTTTAAAATTTCCTAAGTAAAGCAAACAATAGTTATGAATATCTTATACTTCTACCTTTATTGCCTATTTCATGGAGTTTTATGCGTTAATATTTGTAAAGTACATCAAATATTGTATGACATATTTAAGTCTTAAAAAATGATTGTATGGCATTATGAGTGCAGAAGCATAATATGTGGGGTATTTTTTGAGTTGACTAGTGAGTGTCTACATGCCCATTTACCAGGGCCCATAACCAGTGATGTGCTGGCAACTAATAACTGGCTTCCCATAGAGGGTTTTGGAAAGTTTGACAACTTTTATAATGTTAATACACCAGCCATTTTGATATCAACCAATCAATGTGTTATCATCAGAGAGTATATTTTTGGAGGAGATTGCATATTTCCTTTTTGGGTACAAATTTACTCAGACACATCACTTTTTAAATACTTGTGCATGTAACAGTCAACTACTTGAGCATACCATAGTCACCATTAATTCTATTGCAACAGAGGTTCAAATTTTCAATATAACATTTTAATATATATGTGTATATATATATATTTTTTTCCATAGATTTTGTTGAAACCTGGGTCCTTTTCTTTTGTCATATATTCTATATTTGATTGTTCTCTTTGTTTCTTATTCCAAGATGTCGGCAAGACTGGCCTAGAATTAGATGGGTAGATGTGCTACACACACTTTCACTGTTTCTCCAGTCTCTATGTGGGCATTACATACATATCTGTGATCTTTTTTGCTTAGATTTAAGACAAATTCATCAACCTTCTCAGCATAGCACTCTAGTAACCCACTTCAGTTAGTTGCTAATTGGATATAATGGCTTTATCAATATGTTTACTTCCAGTTCTGATCATCTATCCTGTCAATTGTAACAAAGAGCATTTATTACATTTTTATCACCTGTAAACCAGGACTCTAGGAGATTTCCATGAGGCAATTCTCTAAGTGCTCCCAGTACTGTTACATAAGTTCTGCTTTAAATTATTTTTATAGTAAAGAAGTCAAGAAGCAGAAAAATCAACTAAATTTCTCTACATTGCATGTATGGATAAATGTAGCCAAATTTTCTCATGTAAAAAGCAGAAATTTGAACTTCCTCATGTCACTATCAAGTCAAAGTTTTCATCCTCTTTACAATAGTTTTTCACAGACCTTTGACAAACCCTGCAATTCTCTTGATGTCCTCATCTTCATTGCTCTTTTCAAGCACATTTACTCAGATTTTCATACTATTCTGATTTCAACTTGGAGCAAATTTCAAAGTTACACCTCACTTTTAGATTGACATCATGATTTGTTCAGAGTTTGAATTTTAAAACCTAAATTGAAGTCATCCTAAAATAATGACATGGAAGTGAAGTCTCTGCTGCTTTACTCCATGCTCCATCTGATCCAGTTTTTCTGCTGTTTTCCAAGAATATGAATTATTTGTTACAGAATCCAAGAGATCAGTGATAACAGTGGGGGAAAAGGAGGGTTTTAGATGCACATTGACCCAGTTGAACTCACATCCAAAGTGTTGGACATTAGAACAAAAGAAAGGATCTAGTTTTATACATTTGACTGTGGGGGTTGAACTTTTGAAACTGGGGAGAGAGGTAGAGCAAGTGAGGGTACAGAAGCAAGACAAAGCAATTAATAACTTCGCCTTGAGAGAAGACAGACTTATGAATCCTGTGAAAATATGACATAAACTTTGTTTATAGGACATGGTTGTCATCTTATCTGTACCAGAACAAGAAGTTAGAGCTACAGGGAAGCAAAGTGGGGAGAATTCAAGGGGAACTGATCTTTAAGTTCTGCTTCATTCTCCTCTTTGATGCTTTCTATAATAAGTTTTAATAGCAAGCATCACTATTACTAACAATTACCTTGTTATAGGGAGGTTGGTTCCCTATTGGGCAGAGAGACAATTATAACAAAAAGGAAAAGAGACTTATGTTGTCATTGTATGTCCATATTGGTCCTCAAACTTTGGTTGTACAAAAGTTTCCACAGTGGAAGTGTGCCCAGAGCAGCACTATTGTTTCCTCAGTATCAACCACGTGTAGACTAGTCAGCTTCCAGTGCTAGAGCAGGTCCATTGTCTCCAGTGGCAGCCAGATCTCACCAAAGAATCAGTTGGTTCAGGTGATCTGGATCTTGCTGAATAGTCCAGTCTTAGGTGTTGGGTTCCATTGATGGTGGTGGATCTAACACACAGTTTCTGTAACTTTAACAGTAGTAAGGATAGACAAGATTACAGTATGAGGCCCATCCCATATGAGCCCCAGAGTTGCTGGATTTCTCTCTTTCTTTCTCTCTCTTTCTTTCTCTCTCTCTTTCTTTCTCTCTCCCTTTCTTTCTTTCTTTCTTTCTTTCTTTCTTTCTTTCTTTCTTTCTTTCTTTCTTTCTTTCTTTCTTTCTATCCAGCACTGGGGATAGAACTCATGACCTCACGCTTGCCAGGTAGGCACTTAGGCCACTGAGCTAAATCCTCAGCTCTTGTCTTTTTGAGACAGGGTCCCGCTATGTCATTCAGACTGGCCTTGAGCTCACTTTTTAGCCCAGGCTGGTCTCAAACTTGCAACAATCCTCCTGTCTCAGCTTCCTGAGTGCTGGGATTACAGGCTTGTGCCACCAGGCCCGGCTTGTTATTATTTTTTTTTTTTAACTAAAACAAAGTCCCCAGGTTTGAATGGGTATATTGGGTTTGTCAGGCTTATGGGAATTTTTTCTTTATCCAATCATGAATATTCTGTATAGGTATTTCCAATGTTTGTATCTGTCTCCTCAGAGACAATTTCCTTAGTTTACAGAGATCTCCTTTAGTTTGCAGTATGATTTGGGACTTCTTGCCAAATAGAATTTTATAAGGGAAATACCCCATTTGTTTAGAGGGGGTGCACTAGACATGGAGGAGGACCATGGGCAGGACTTGGTTCCATCTCAAATGGGTTTCTTGGCAACAATTTTTTCAACAATTGTTTGAGTGTCTGGTTCATGGGTCTCATGTTTTTTTTTCCTGAGTTCTGTGGCCAGTAATTCACTCGAAGTTTTCATTTAATCTTTAACATCTGTGTGAACTCCTGGACTATCTTGGCTACAAGTGTGGGTCCATTGTCTGATCCTAAGGCCAGATCCACTAAGGGGTAGTACAAATCTTGGGATGATGTCTCTTGAAAGCATCTTGGTCACCTCTTGTGTCTCCTTTGTTTGGGTGGACAAAGCTTTAACCCATTTTGAAAAGGTACAGAGAAGCACTAACATATCAATAGCCACCAATTTGAGACAGCTTAGTAAAATCCATAATCAAATTTTCACCTGGGATAGCTTCCATTTCCAGGTGAGCCCTTGCTTTGAGTGGTCTTGTGTACAGGTCAAGCACTGTTCACAAACAGCCTGAGTGATGTAGTGTGTTGTGGCACACAGAAACGGCAACCTAGTATATTTTTAATGCTGTCTTTCCCATGTAAGACTCCTGATGGAAATCTTTTTTGAACTTGGGGCCCACCACTTCAGGAATGGGTAGCTTCTCCTCAGAAAACTTTTATTACCATACCTTTTTATATTTTTCAGCTTCTCAGGCAAATCAGGCTTTTTTTTCAGGAGAGTAATTTGGGGTCTCTGGGAGGGGTGGCTCCAGAATGAAGGGTATAGTTAGTCCTCCGCCCTTTGTGGGGCTGTCATAGTGGCCTGCTTTGTTTTCCTGTCTGTGTTTTGGTTTTCTCTGGCTTCTATTGTTTCAGTTCTCTGGTGGTACCTACAGTGTATAATGGCCATATTTCTTGGGACCCATACAGCATCTAGGAGCTGTAACATTTTTTTGTATTTTATCTCTTTTCCACACAGCCATCATGAGCCCTCTTTTTTTATATGTTGTGTCCACATAGATGCTAAACATTTTTGTCCTTTGCCAGAAAAAGAGCCCTTGTTAAGGTTATTTGTTTTGCCTGCTGGGCTGAGGTTCTGGTATGCAAAGGCTGGGCCTTTATCATAGTCTAGAGTTATCATTGCATATCCAGTTTGTTGGGTCCTTTTTAGTATAACCATACAATCATGGGAGCAAAGTAGCTGAGTAAAGGGTGTTTATTTCCTCCAGAGTTTTGTGGGAATTTTTACATAAGAAACCCAATACTGAGTTATCCTCAGATTTGACAACCAATAGTGTCCTCTGTGGTTCATTAAAATTGTAACTGAGTGTGGTACTCAAAATGATCTGTTACTGTTCCAAAGTCAACTTACTGGCCTCCTGCATCAGCAAGGTTGTATCAGCAAGTGTCCTAAAGTGTGGAGGCTACCAAGTCTAACTGTTTTGACAAGTATGTGGTTAGATGATATGAGGATATCATGACCTGGGTTAAGACTTCTATGGCCTTTTTTGGTTTCTGGACATATAGGAAATAAGGCTTTGTTATATCTGACAGTCTTAAGGCTGAGGCCTGAATCAGGGCCTCTGATTTGTTTAAATGTTTTCCCCTGACCAGTTTTCTAGAGGAGGAGCTCCTTTCTTTCCCCTTCCAGGGTTTATCTGAATACAGTCTCCAGTTTTTGTTTTCATTTTTGGCTTTTGACCTGTAACAAGCTCTTCTTGTTATGTTACCTCCTCTGCTTGTAGCTGCAGCCTCAGCATCTCATTGGCCTTTAGTTGTCTGTCTTATAGTCCCCATTTAGTTTTCTCAGGAGAAAATTCAGCTTTTGTCAGCTACTGTTCCTGTCTTTGTTTTCTCCTGCAGTTAGGCCACTGTTACATGTCTTTTCTGTAGGATATGCTTTAGCTATGTAGTCTTTTTTTGCAAAAAAAAAAAAGGCCATGCTTGTCTTGTAGTTTTGTCTCTGTGTTATCCTGAGTTGTCACTAGAGTGACCTGTACTTGGTGTGTTTGCTTTGTGTCTGTCTGCCACAGCTACCTTTTTTGTCTCCTTGGCCTCCAGTTGTAGTTCCACCAATGACTGTAGAGCCCTGTGTTTATTGGTTGTCTCAGCTTCAGCCTTCATTCTTAGGGCCACTTTTTGCTTCTACTCTATGCTTTATTGGCTCTCATTTGGCACGTGTCTTTGCAAGTGCTTAGCCTCTTCTTATGCTTGTCACTTTTGGGTTTTTGTCTCCTTCATCCATGTACAAACAGGAGTTCAGTATTATTTAGACCTACTACACTAGTGTTTGGCTATCTCCTGCCATATTGTACAATGTGGATCTCTTTTTGATGTGCAGCCTGTTGCTTTTGGTTGTCTCCACCTGTTGGGTCTTCAGTTGGATCTTTGCCTCTGAACTCTGCCACAGATATGTCAGCTCATTCTAGACACTGTGCTTTCACATGTCTACTGTTGGCTTTTCCCATTGTGTTATCTCCTCTCATATGTGCCATTATAGTCTTTGTGCTTTTAGTTCCAGTTGTACCTTGGTTTGAGCATGTGCCTCTGTCAACTGTGATTTTTTGTTGTTGCTGTTTTGTTTGTTTGTTTGGCTTTTTTTTTCTGTTGGGAATCAAACTCAGGACTTCACACTTGCCAGGCAGGCGCTTGGCCACTGAGCTATATCCCTGGCCCCATCAAATGTTTTAATCACTCCATTTCTTTCATTTGCCAGTGAGATTGCATTGCCTTAAGTTTGGCATGGTTTTGAGCCTCCTTGGACTCTTCAGTCACTCCCCAAATTGCCTCTGTATCATCATGGAGTTGTATTAGCTTTGTCTGTAGTCATTTCTGAGTAACCCCTTGGATCAGCTGTAGCTATTGAGCTGACTTTTGTTTTGTTTGTTTCTGCAGGATTTGGGTCTCTTTTACCTTGACCTTGAGCCATTTGACTTCCTCCAGTGCAACTTTGTGATGTCTTCTGTCTTCCTCTTTAGTTATTAGGTTCTTTTGTATGTTTTTCAGCCTCGTGGTAGCATTGTATTTTCTCAGTTGCCACCTGTTGCTGCCAAGAAACCCCCAGCTTTGTCTGTTTCTTATTGTGCAATGCATTCTTGGCATTGCTGCAGACAAGTAGTAGCTCCAGTTTTACCACTGTCTTGTTGACAGTAGTGTTTTTAAAGCTCACCTTCAGTGTGAGGATCTTTTATTTTTCTCCTTTGTTACTATTGCTTCAATGTGCTCTTCATTATTCCCTTTCACAACTTGAGCTCATGTTTTGATGTCTTGGCCAGCTGGGTAACACACCCCTTGATGTTAGCCTTGAGCTGTGTTTTATCTTCATCCCTGTGGCCCAAAGGTAATTTGGTCCTGTAGTTTTGGAGTAGATACATTTTTACCAGGGGAACTGGACTATTTGGTCCATGCAGGAATTTCTGTTAGACCTCTTTTTTTCCCCTATGTTATCCCCCTTAGACCAGAAAAATGACTTCATTTTGGGACTTCAGTAACTCTAAAAATAGTCACATGATTTTTGGATGATGAGCCAATAGGCTCTGTCTTTACCAAGTGTTTAGTTCTAGAATCTATCAGAAAGTCTAACAATTGCTTCCCAACTCTCATTATGACCAGGGACTTCTGGATGTCTAAGAGGATGCAACCCAGTCTGACCTAGTCTTGGTAAATTTTAGTTTCTGTCAGACCAATGAGGCCAGTCACTGAGGTTTTTTTTTGTTTGTTTGTTGCAGGAAACATTCTAGTTTTGGAATCTTCATCATCTCTGTTATCATTTTGGGTATTTATTTTCCCAGTGTCCATATTTTTACATCACATACATTGATCTCAATCTAGTTTTTGTTGACCGGCAGATCCCAGAATGGTTGGACTCTTGTTTCCTTGGTGTGATTGTCTTTGCCCCTCATTGATTTCTGCTTTTTCTTTTGTAAGCACTGTTGTCAACAGATCGGTTTTTGTTGTTGTTGTTTGGTTGGTTGGGTTTGTTATTGTTGTTTTTGCTGTTGTTATTTTTAGCATTCTATCAGCTTTTTATTTGGCCTCCTTGTCACAATTTACATAAACTTTGGTAGTCATCTCTGAAAGCAGGGTTGTATTCATGCTAGCAAAACCCTCTAATTTTTGGTCAATAAGCCTCTAGACAAGACTGAAGCCATGTGGGTATAATCTGAACTATATTTAGCCATGAGTCGATGTAGGGAAATTTATCCTCATGTCCTGATAGTTTTCTGCTCCCAGTCACCATCCTATATATATACACACAAATATTTTTTGTCAATTGTTCCCCTCCCCTCTCTGGTAATTTATAGTCAAAGGAGAGCTAATCTATTTTATAAAGAGTTCTTAACCTCTGCAGGGGGATTCAACTTTATTTCATAGTTTTCTGTATAACCTCTTTTAAACTTACCTAACATAAATTTTAATGGAGTAGGTTTTGATTTTTTTTCCTACCATATTCTGCTGTAATGTGACATAAATTGCTTAAGCATTTTTGTTTTATGTCAATTCAATCATTTTCCTCATGGGAGTTTCAAAAAGGAACAACCTGAGCTCCACTAAGTTAGCAAATAAAAGTAGTTTTTGTTTTGTTGTTTTCATAAACCACTTCCACAAACTTTCTTCAGTGTACTTAAGCTTTCTAGACTTATCATGAACTCTCTTTTTATCTCTTTAGCAGTACAAAACTTTTATCATGCAGAATCCTGACATATCAAAAGTATATCTTATGTTTACAGCCTTCTTGATTTTTTTATCATTTGCTATGGACCTTTTACAACAAACTTGACTGTACCTATTTGGAGTTTTTTTGTTGTTGTTATTTTGTTTTTTTTCTGGATTGCTATTTTGTAAATTTGACCAACTTCTAACAGAACTATGAGTGTCCTTGAATCAGTGTTCTTATCTTAAACCAAAAGACAGCAGAGACATGAGCAAGTTAACCTTGTAAATTAGAATTTGCAATGCACAAGAAATGTCTTAAGCTAACTCAAATTGGAAACCAAAAGTACGTTTACCAACTAGCTAAAATTTGTAATTTGATTCCTTCTATACACCCTCCTTAGGCCTGACAGGACTTTGGTCACTTATCCCCAGGCTGAAGCTGTTCTGGTTTTCAGACATCTGCAGTTAGCACTTAATTGGTGACACTGAGCAAGAGCTGGCCTTGGGACTCCCAAAGCGGTTAGGAGACCCCAGGAACTATTTTGCTCCATGACTGCTTTGAAATGAAAAGACAACCTGCCTTAACCCTCCAATCTTGGCAGGCACAGCTGGGCCTAATTCTCTTGGCCTGTGCTTCCAACCAATCTTGCTGCTCAGGTGTATTTTAGTCTTGGACCCAATCTGTGCTGGTTGACATAAGTACCCAGTTTTACAGGGTACCTCCTTTTTTATTTCTATCAGCACCCCACCTGTAGATTCTGGTTCACTAAAGCTAGGCAGATTTTCCATGTCTTTGCTCATTATGACAAAAATCATTGTTTAAATCTCTTACATTTCTAGACTTATTACAGTGCTTTCCTTCCCCAGCTCGCAGTTGAACCCAGGTGACCTGGATTCATAAATAAAGTGCAAATAATGTAAAGTTTTACTCAAATACACACATTTATATACATTTTCTTTTCCAGTTATTTTCATCCTAGTGTTGGATTTTTTAGCCCCTCCAACCAAAGGTCACCCTTGCAATTCTGACACTCTGTGAACTTTTCTTGCCTCAGTGCCTCAGGCCACTCTCATATTCAACTTGGCACTGTGTTGAAGGCGTATCTGGAGAGCTGTTTGAGAGTTGCATGGGAGCTGCTCTAGGTGCAGGCTTGTCTCGCGAGTTAGAGAGCAATTGCTCACTGCCTGGGCCTACATTCTACATGGAGTTGTAGCTTTTAACTGATCCAATACAAGTCAGATTGCTAGGTATACCCCCTGCTCAGAGGTGATCAGTCTGTCCTTCTGTCCTACTAGAATGGGTTTCCCCCTTGGGACCCCAAAACCTTTCCTGTCATAGAGTGCTGTTGTTCCAAAATCATCCTGAATTCCTTCAGGTTCCATTTAAACTGACAGGAGAGAGGTCTCCAGACTGTGGGAG
>RJWT010023920.1:0-16642 GCA_004365215.1 Cuniculus paca | reverse complement strand
TCTCTCTCTCTCTCTCTCTCTCTCTCTCTCTCTCTCTCTCTCTCGCTCCCTGTCTCTCTCTCTCAAGGACCCTGAGCACTCGTTTTCCAACAGCAAGAAGTTATGGAGGCGATCTTGTCTGCAGAGAAGAAAAAGGCAGAGGAATCCCTTACTTCGAAGGAGATTAGTGAAATGTGTACAATGTGAGAAGCAGTGCAAAATTTTGTAGAAAACACCACCCAACCCAGATAAGACTGTAGGCAAAAGCAAAGGTCATTGAGTAGATTTTGTTAAAAGTTGCATTACAAAAAAAAAAAAGATTTCACTGAGCTACTACAGTGATTCCATTAATGATAGTGAAATTTATCCTGCACATAACCCTCCTCTCTAGTCTTCCTTACACCAGCCGAGGAGGTTTTCAAAGGTAAGTGCAGGTTAGTATCTTTTTAAAATTTAGTATTTTCTTTTTCATTATATTACAGTTTTTATCATTTTTAGAGGAATATTTTTGAGTCATGGAATGAAATATCTGATTTTACTTTATTTCTTATGGGGAAATTCCCTTTGGTATGCAAATGTTTTGAATTACAAGCGTGTTTATGGAACCAATTATTCTCACAAACCAAAGTTTTACTCTATTTGTTTTTTTGTTATCGAATTGTTCAACTTCTTTATATATTTTTCCTTTTTTGATTCATGATTTGAAAATATTTTCTTCTATTCTGTTATCTTTTAACTCTATCAATCCAGCTTTTGGTTTGATGGAGTACCATTTGTCTATTTTTGTTTTTATTGTGTATGTTTTGCTAAGATCAATTTTATGAAGATTTTCTTCTATGTTCTTTTTCAGTATTTTTAAAATTTAGGGACTTGTACATAATTCATTTTTACTTGATATTTTAAAATTTCATGTTAGATAAGGGCTCAATTTAAATTTTCTACAGGTAGACATATCGTTTTTCTAACACCATTTACTAAGGCACTACTTCTTGTTTGTCTTTGAGGGATTTGTTAATAATCAATTCATTGCAAATGTGCACTTATTTTGGAACTGTATTCTGCTGCATTCTTTGATGCAACTGTTTTTATGCAAGTGCCATGCTACTTTTGTTACTATTTCTTTGTAGTAGTATATTTTGAAATTATTTGATGTGATGGCTCCAGCTTTCTGTATCTCTGTGCCTTTTTGTCTCCCTCCACTTTCTTTTTCTTGTTATTTAGAATATTTTGTGTCTTCATATGAATTTTGGGATTGCCTTTTCTGTTTTTGTAAAAAATGTCATTACTATTAATGACAGAGATTGCATGGATTCATTTTAGGTAGTTTAGATATTTTAACAATATTAACTTTCCATCCATGAACACAGATTATCAGTTCATTCATTTGTGTCTACTTCAATTTCATTCATCAGCTTCTCATAATTTTCATTGTAGAGTTCTTTAACTTCCTCAATTAAAATTATTTAAGTTCTATAATTAGTGTACATAAGTTCTATAATTAAGTTCTATAATTAGTGTACATATTTTAAAATTTCTTTTTGAAATAGTTTGCGGTTAGTATATAGAAATACTGCTAATTTTTATATGTTGATATTGTTTTATGTGACTGTTCAATTATTTTATTAGCTTTAACATTTCTTATGGATTCAAGAATTTTCTATGTATCAGTTTATGTCACTTGATAACAGGGAAATTTTACCTTTCCAGTTCAGTGCTTATTTTTCATCCTTTTGTTTAATTTTTCTAGCTAGATCTTTGAGTACTTATGTTCTTTTTTTTTTTTAAGGTGAAAGTCAAAATGATAGGTTTGATAACATTCTTTCTTATCGCCTAAACATTTTGCATTACAAATGTGCACTACTAATGCTTCAGTGATTGTAAAATATGCTTCTGTTTTAACATTAATGAAAAATTAGTTGTTTCTTTTTTTATTTTTTTTACATGAATTTATAAGAAAATTTTTTAAAGGCTTAAGACACTTGATTTTTCCAAATCTCTTTCTGATATTGATACCTGTTTAGTTCCACTGTGGCTAGAGACTAAACTTTATATCACTGGAATTATTTTATTTCACTAAGACTTAGGTCATTGCACAAAATACGATCTATACTGGAAAATATGTGTATGTGTGCATGTGTGTGCACGTGTAAAATTGTGCATCCTGTTGTGTTCATAGTTTTTTAAAAATGTCAGTGAGAACAACTGGTTGAAAGTGTTCATCTTTTTTTTTTACTGATTGTCTACATTTTCTGTCATGTATTGAGAAAAGAACATTGAACTCTCAGGATATATTTGTAGATTTATCCATTTCTCTTTGAAGCTCAATGAAGTTATTTCAAAATTTAATATACTTCAGCTGGGGATTTAGCTCAGCGGTCTAAGCGCCTTGCCCGGCAAGCGCAAGGTCGTGAGTTCAATCCCCGTTGCCGCAAAAAAAAAAAAAAAAAAAAATTTAATATACTTCAAAGTTCTGGAAAACATTAAGGATTGTTATGCTATCTTTATGAATTTAAATTAGTACTCTTGATCATTGGCAATATTTTTTGTTTTACCATCTATTTTGATGTTTCTATAACACCTTAGATTAATTTGCAGTAGTGTCAATACAGTATATATTTTATAATAATTAATTTGTTCCTTCTTGCTTACAATACATTTTAGTACACAGCATATAATTGTGTTTTGCTATGTTTGTTCACTATGACCTCTTCTTTTTAGTTGGTGCATAAACATCATTATATTTTATATTATTTTGCAAGTTATTGAACTTAAACCTTGCTTTTATATTTTGATTTTTACCATGTGGTTTGTCCTTTTCTTCACTTCTTTCATATTTAGTAACTGTTTTTATGGTCTATATTTTTCTTACATTGACCTTTTGTCTCTCATTTCAAAAAACATTTTAGTTGCTTCCATATTGCACTCTTATTATATTAACTTTAGATAAGAAATTTTAAAATAGTAAACTTATATTTTCTTCTTTCTGAGCATTTTATTTTTATTTTAGATATGCCCCACTATATGATCAGTATTTTGTTTATAGTTTCACTTTACATATATTTAAATAAAATATGAAAATCATATTCATTTACTTGTGGACAAATATTTTTTGTGTTCTTCATTCCTTTGTGTACAATAATATTTTCATTTATTACCAACTGTTTTCCTAAAGGAGTTTCTTTAAAATACTGTAAAGTACAAGAGTACTGGCAATAATGTGATCAAGTTAATAGACATTCAATAATAACTTTTTTATTTACTTTTATTTTTCAGAGGTATTTTTATTGCACATTGAACACTACATTTATGTTTTTTACAATGCTTTAAGCTTGGTGATTTTTGTATGTTTTTCTTTGATAGAAAATCTGAAACTATTCCAATCTCTTTTTATTTGTACATCATGAGTCTTTTGTTTTCCTGGATGTTTTTCAAATGTTTTTAAATGACTTTGAGCAATTTTATTAGAATGTGCCTTACCTTAATTTTATTTTTTTTTAGTTTTTTGCCCTTAATTTTATTTAGGATGTGCTTATTTGTATCTTGGAACCATACATTTATAGTTTTATTAAACTTGGAATAATTTTGACAATGATGTGATTTTACATACCCTTCCCATCATCTCCTCCATAAATATTACATGTGTATTAGAAGTTATTCCATAGTTTAGTTCATTTTCAAAGTCATTTTTTCAGTTTTTTTGAATTATTTTTTATACTTATACATGAAGTTCTCTGGTATTTTCTTCTATAATGTCATAATTATCACACAGGAGAGCTAATCTTGGCCTGTGAGAGAGTAGCAGGAATTTCAGGATGGAGATGATAGCTATAATCTTACACATAGAGCAGGATATCAGCCTATTAAAGTGAATACAGCAATGGTTTTCCAGCCATGTGCATGGTCATTTAGCAAGGCTATAATTCTTTTTCTCTTTCTGTATAGAAAGCAGTAAGAAAGAGAAAGCTGTGTCTTCTGGGATACCGCCCTCTCAAAGACAAATCTAGTTTCTGAGCAGAAGAAACATTTGAACTTTCTTAGAAGATGAGAGTTTCTTAACTTTTGTGAGGGAGATTAAGTCATTCCCTGTATGGATGTGAATCTGCAGGTGGTCTGCCTTAAGTACTTCCAGACCAGTGGAGCCAGTGTAGCAACTAGGACTTTTGATACCACAAGATCTGGGCAGGATAAGGTAAAGGAATCCTTGAGGTCTCTGATGTCTTCAGTGTTTCAACTAGATTGTGAGCTCCTTTAGGTAATGGAAAATTGATAGGTTTTTGCCTAGGAGATCTGAATTCTTCTTGTGAACTATTTCATTTACAGAGTATAATTTTTGATGCTAGGATAGCATGAAATCTTTTACAGAATAGTAATGAGGGTTAAATCACAACATAAATTGATAACCGATCATAAGACCTAGCATTTAATAGGTTATCTTTAATTAGACTCTTCCATTTGCTTTCCTGCTTCCCTAGAAGACCAAGCAGAGGCTCCTCGATATTAAATGTACATCAAGACCAGCAACGATTTTTTTAATGAAGAAACTAAATCTGACATAGGGCATTGACATCTATATGATATGAAAGAGTCTTGTAACAGATTCAACTGCAAAGTCTGGGTTAACTATTCTTGGTATAGGAGAGTTCTGAAAGTGCCATAAGTGAAATATTGGTGAATTGATTATGCAGTTATAAAATTAAAGAGGCATGATGAAAAATTTTGCACATTGTGTAGAATTAAAGAGACTTGAAGGAAAGATTTGCACATAGGTAATAGTCTAAAGGAAGAAACTGATATTTCTTAATATCATAAACACTTCTCTTTAGCACCATTGAAGACTAATTTCCAAGCATTTCAGCATAAAAATATTTCTTGTAGGCTTGGAAACTAATAATCATGTGTAAATACAGTGCTTTGCAATAATAAAGGAAATAAAATTTCAGACAGACTTAGTTCTGTTTTGGATATAATTGCTATCATACCTTGCACAGTGTGTGCTCTACCTGGTGACATTTGGTGACCACGTATCAAGAAAGATAATCAAATAAGATATAAAACCATACCAAAGATTGATATTGAATTAGACATAATTATCAATTATTCTGACATAGATACAATAATGCAATATTATCTCTTGCAAATAGATAAACTGTCAGTTCTTGACATAAAATGTTGAGTACTATTTTCATGGTATCTTGCTCAATTTATATAATCAAACCACTTCTTTCATGAATTAGCTTGAAGAGGATAGGATTGTGGGGTAGGTAACCATGTGGCTCTAAAACACCCTTTTGTAGATAGATTTCTTTAGCACTGTGCTCTGGCGCTTTGACTAGTGCCTTAATGATAGTTGTGCCTTGATAGATGTTTGCAGAAAATGAATTCAGTAGACATAATGAGTTGTAAAAGAGTAATGATGAGCTAGTGAGCTGCTGAAAAGTAAAAGAAAGAAAGAAAGAAAGAAAGAAAGAAAGAAAGAAAGAAAGAAGAAAGAAAGAAAGAGAAAGAAAGAAAGAAAGAGAAAGAAAGAAAAAGAAAGAAAGGGAAGGAAGGAAGGAAGGAAGGAAGGAAGGAAGGAAGGAAGGAAGGAAGAAAGAAAGAAGAAAGAAAGAAAGAGAAAGAAAGAAAGAAAGAAAGAAAGAAAGAAAGAAAGAAAGAAAGAAAGAAAGAAAAGAAAGAAAGAAAGAGAAAGGTGAGCCTAGGCTATACAGCACCAGCTTTTCCAAAATGCCAGTATTTCCTGGGAATTCTACAGTTGGACAGCTGGCCATAGGAAATAGAAGGAAACCTACAGAGTGAGCTAGTGCCAATCTCTGGGAAAAAGAAGACAGCTTGTTTTCAATATCGTTTTCCTTTGGTTGATCCAACTAGAACTGATTTTAGTGTTCACGTTTGACTATGGAGGAAATCGAACAGCACTCTAATTCTGTAAATCCAGCACAGGAGGAAGTCACCCAGCCAGTATATCAGTCAGGTTCTTACAAGTCCCAAACTTAGCTTGCTTTGTGGCTACAGTTAACCAAACCTTGTTTGATAAATGTGTCAGAGAGGAACTAGGTTTAGGGAATAGTAGAGAAGCTCCCATTAGAATGTGAGAGAGAAGAACAAGTCAGGAGATTAGACTTCCTGAAAGCCAATACCAGTAGAGATTGAGGCAGCCTTGAAGGAGAGACTGTCCCTTTAGTAATAGTTATACTTCAAAACCAACTATAGTTGTTTTAAAAATGATGAAAGTAGACCCCAAATCAAATCTGGCATAGGGCATTGACATCTGCAGAAAATGAAGGAGTCTCATAACAGATTCAAACAATATCCTCAGAGTCTCACAAAATCCTGTCTTCTGACTCATGTGGACCAGAATCTGTTTTCAAGCTGCTGTCAGTTAAGAATGTTGTTTTACATATTTGAAGGGTTAAAAGAAAGAAGAAACAGAAATATGTGGCAAGGAATGCTTGTAGCCTACAAATTCTAAAATATTTGCAATATAGACATTTACAGAGAACACTTGCCCACGTTAGTCTGCCTAACCCTTCTGTGCATTTCACTGAGAGGAAGACAGAACAATTTTGCTCAGGAAATCTGGTGAACCTGAGAGTCTGTAGTCTAGATGACAACTGGAATAGTTTCTGCTACTCAAAACAATGAATTGCCCTCAAGATGTGTGTTTATTCCTACATTCATTCTTTAATTATCTTATGATTGTAAATATAGACATATAACACATGGCAACATTAAGAAGAGTCAAACATACCAGAAAATAAGGGAAAGCGCAGGTGAAATTGAGATGCCAAGGAAAGTGATGCTACTGTCCAGGCCTCTAAGTTTATTGGTGTACTAAGGCTCATTTCCATATCTTAGAGAACTGAATGAACTATATAAATTTTTTAGTAGATGTTAATTGCTCCCAATAACCCATACTATCTAGAGAGACATATTATAAGTGTTTATTTTTAAAATAATCACAAATTGACACAGAAATTTTCTGAGTTGTGCTTTAGTTACATTCCAGGCTTTACATAATTGAAAGAAATAATATTTTCATTAATATTATCATGAAAAAATAACTTGTATTTGTTTCTTCTTTTTCGATTTTCTAGTTTGTTATATTAGACTACATTTTGTTATATGAATTAACAAAGGAAGATCAATACTGCTGAATGTTAATGATAACTAAAGACAATTTAAGAAATGAAGGAAAAGTATTAAATGTCTGGAAATCATGATATTTGCAGAAGTAAGGCATTTTACAGAGAGGGATTTTAAATAGATTCTATTCCTTTTTGAAACATTTGAGCAGACATGAAACAATTCATCAATTTTACTATCAAATCTTTTCACCGAAACAGAAATCCTTGCTCTAAATTAATTCTTATGATAAAGCTTTTAATAATGAATAAAATTTAATGCTAAGAGTATTATGCTAGCAGGTATAATAAAAATGGTATCCAATCCCATCATGTGTTTCAGTAAAGGTAAATTATAACCTTCAATTCATTTATGTTGATTATAAGACTCCTATGATTTCATTCTTCCCTGTGGTTATTTTGATAGTGATAGAAAAGAAAGTGCAGTTAAATTTTATTAGTACAAATTAATTATACAGAGTAATGTATTTTGTTATGAGAATTTCATCTATGCAAATAACACACTTGGATCATATCTAACTCACCATTCCCCTATCTTACCTATCTTCTTCTTTCTCCTTCCCATTTTCTCTCTCTGATCTCTCTCTCTCTGTCTCTGTTTCTGTCTCTGTCTCTCTGTCTCTCTGTCTCTTTCTCTTTCTACCCCCTAGATTCCACATATGGGAGAAAATATGTAATACTTGTCTTTCTGAGTGAGACTTATTTTGCTTAATGTAATGCAGCAAAATTTAAGAAAGAGGTACTGGTACCATAAGAAATGTGTAAACAGAAAGTGACTGAATCCAGTTACATAAGCAAATGAGATACATATGAGTTACACTAAGTGAGCAATGTTTGAATGGAAATTTCATTTCCAATAGATTAGTGGTAACTTGGGTTTTAAGACTGTCGACTGGAAAGATCAGAGTAATGATTGGACAAGGTCAGCACTGGAAATGTGCAACAGAGCTCATCTCATTCTAGTCCTTAAAAGCTTCAGCTTCTCACTCACCTCTGACTGTATTTTCTAGTGTTTGGTAACTTCAACCTGAATTTTCTTCTTAAAGTTTAAATCCTGGAACACATTCAAATCCATTTATGTCTTTTAGGAAGACTTGGGTGTTTCCAGTGGTTTTATTGTTATAATTTTAGACAGATAATAAATCACCCAAAGACAGTTTATACAAACTGTAAAAATGTCTTCCTAATATTGCCAATAAACACATTAAAAGTGTGCCTAGTATCCTAGAAAACCCTCCAATGCAGTCTATTATTTAAATTTACATACTATGACATGTTATTCTTGAATTAAATGATTTTACATTTATTATTTTCATATGTTATGATTTATATATTATTTAAATATTATTCTTAAATTAAATGCTATACTCTAAAAGATGTGGTTTCAGGTTTCTCTGAAAAATGAGAACTGAGTCCAGTCATCTTCTTCATCCTTTTGCTACCATGAAACACATTCTTTTTGTGAATTTACTGTCAACTTCTGCAAGTTAACTTTCACTGTAGAAATGCTAAAATATGGTTACACATCAGATAACATAAACCTTATATTTACATTCTATGAAAGTTTTCACCATCTTCTGCCATAAATATTTTATTAATTGATGTGAATAAATGATTTTTGTCTAAAATTTATTTGAACTTTTGAGGAAGTTCTTTCAATAGCATAACTACAGGAAAGTTGATCACCTTGAAGAAAACCAAGCAGACATTTCTTCACCTCAAGAGCCATCTATTTCTATATTTGAAATAAAGAGTCTATTTGTCAAAAAATCAAATTTTATAATTCCATCAAGAGCTAATAGCTATCAAGAACAAATTATATTATGGGTTAGAAGTAAGGAAAAAATGGGGTGTGAAAGATGGCTCAAAAGCTAAGAAAGTTTATTTTTTTGTTTAATCAAATTTCACATTATGTGACATGTATATATAACCTTGCCCTTAAATATTTTGACTACTACACATTTTCTGTCTTTAATTCTGGCATGAAGCTAAAAATTAATAATGCAAAGCATATTACTTTGAAAATGAGCTCTGGGATATTATGAAAATAAAATCTGTGCAATAACAGTCCTCCTGGATTCTTTTTAATGATATTGTCAATACATAAAGTGTTGTTACAGTACCCATTTAAGAGACTTTACCAACTTCTGTTATCTTAGTATTTCTTGTGTCTCTTGCTATTGATTTGTATTTCTTTAACTCCTATAATATGGTTGGAACATTGAGAATAATAGTCTTTGTCCAATGAGTTATGTATTCAGCTTAGAAAACAGCAATCAAAATATCATACTGCCTCATTTGCTTATGATTTAACAAACAGTTGGAGAACTACCAAATGCCAAGTATTGGTCCACTATAAGAATTCATGTGCTGCTGCCTAATTTTATCATTACAATGTCTTTTAGATTTAGGCATATTAATTCCTGTAAACATGTCCACACTCAGAAATATAATTTTACACTTTAAAGGAGGTATTGTCTGGATTAAGTGACATATCTTCAAGCCCAATATGTAATATCTTTCCATGATATTAAATGATTCAATTTACCAAGAGGGAGAAGAGAACTTTATCTTTATTGTCTTTGAATAAGAGAATAAAAATAATAAGAAAACAATTTTGTTCCGTGTACTAATAAATATTTTACAAGACAAAACTTTTCCAGCTTATTTTGTGTCCTGTATCAAACCTCTTTTACAGGTTTGATATAGTAGACAATCCAGTGCACAGAGTGGGATTTGAGGCAAAAAGTGCCAAGGGAGGCTCCTAAGAACAGGAGGCAAGAGAATGCAATAAAATGTGACAAGGTTAACATGGTAGGCCTACAAATGATCATGGAGAAGGTCACCATCAGGACAGGTAAGAAGCTGTCTTGTAGTTATGTTACAAAAAGAATGGTATCTGGCAGTCTGTGACCATTGCTTTGAAATAGCCAGGTCAGGGAGTCCCCACTCTTGGGAGATGATTGTGAGTTATGGATGACGAACTTATGCCTTGTTTTCCCAAAGCTTCTTTGGAATGGCATGTGGAAACCCAGTGATTTCTGAGAAAATATGGTTCTTAGTGAAATAGCCCTTATGACATTATCCTTTGATATATGAGAACAATTTGTAGAAATAATTAATTGCAGGTGCAGCTATATGAAAACATAAGAAAGAAAAGATTCACTAAGGCAACTGAGTGATATATATAAATTACACATATCAAGTTATCCTGGTCCAAAACACTTTCTTCTTACTTTCTGGACATCAACCACATTCTGTTAGGCAAGATCCCATTAGAACTCATGCTGCTGAAATATGATTACAACACTAATGGATTTGTTCAATCCATTGCTGGAAATAAACTGAAAAGCTGATGAAAACTGTATCATTTTCATTTATTTAAATGGCTTTTAGGGCCATACTAATAAATTTTGAATCCATAGTTCATAAGTTTTGTTTTAAGCACATAATTCTTATTTTGTTTACTGTCTCAAAAGTCTTAGCATAAAATGCTACTTTCATCATTCTAGACTCTTAAGAAAAATTACCTGCTGGATTGAATTAAAGGCTGTTTCTTTTTAAAATATTTTAAGAAAATAGTCTTATTTGTGAGTATTAAATAAGCTAGCATCTTTTGATCACTTACTTAGAAAAATATAAAAAAGGTTAAAATAACCAGCAATTAAGAGTGTATGTTTCTACTTATTTATTACTCTATTTAATTTGAAGAATTTTTTCAAGATAAAAAGTTATAAAAATCAGAAAAATACAAGAAAATAGCATGATATAACAAAATGTGCAGTTTGCTAGTATTAAATAATTCTAGCTGGATTTTTGTTAATCTTTGGTTATCGATCTAAATATGCCATTAATCTGTATCTTAATGATCTCCTTTATAAAATGAAAATAGTAACACTGTTTTTTCATATTTGATTATTCAGTTAACTGATTTATTTCATAAAAAAATGATTTCAAAATTCATGATACCACTTAGATGGAAACTTTATTTGCTAAGCAACACTACTGGGGTTAAAATTGTAATGTAGCATCATATTCTTTAAAGTGTTAAGTTTTGAAGATGTTTTCTTATTATAATTTTCTTCTTCGATTTTGTTTTGTTTTATTTTCCAGTACCCAAGTTTTATATGTTATTTCAACTTTTGGGGAAACTATTTTAATAACTTCCTGAGACCTCATTGAATTTTAGATGGTGCACCAACAGCTCTTCTATCTAACTTCTCTTGAGGGATTCTTAAACTACAGTTGAATCTGTAAATTCATCTATCATGTAATAAACCCTCTGAAGTACCAACTAACCCTAACTAACTAACCTTGTCAAAGCATTCCTGCTCGTGATGCTAAATATATTTAGGAATAGAAATATAAAAAAAGTAGACTAAATAAGATAAGGCAAAAATTAAGTAAAAGAAATTAAAGAAATATCTATTCAGAGGCCAGAAAAAACTGCCGAATGCTTAAAATGTTATTAGATTATGTGATATATTGAGAAGTAAAAACGTATGAACTATCCTCTTGAAATTTGCAGTGTACTAAGGGAGCAGCTGATATTAATCAAGTAATCCCAATAATCTCATAAGTATATTTTAACTTTCAGCTATGATATACATCTATCACATATGTGGAGGTAATAAAATGAAACTGCCATGGATTGCTACTTGGTTGATGTTGCTTTAGTCTGCTCGGGCAGCTAATACAAAATACAAATACAATAAATACTGTTGCTTATAAGTAACAGAAATTCATTATTCATTTTCTGAATCAAGATGGTGGCAGAACTGATGTTTGGCAAGAGGACTGACTGACTCATAAACAGGCCTCTCTTCAGTATGTCCTCACATGGTAGGAAAGGTGTAAGTGTTTCCAATAGCCTCCTTCATAAGGGACCTCATCTCCCTCACTAGGCCCTCATGACCTAATGTCCTCCTAGAGGTCCCATCTCCTAATACTATCTCTTTGCAGGTTTGAATTTTCCATATCAATTTTGGGAGACTACAGACTTTCATATTCTTGTCTGGGTGATGAGTACGTGAATGAATCTTCAACATGTTTTCTTTTCTGCTTATATATCTTTCTAATATTTCCTATAATAAAATGTTTTAAGAAAAACGATTCACCTCTAACAAGTGACACATGGAAGAGGTAGCTGGTTTTATAATAGTGTATAGTAGAAGGAGTTGGCAGATTCAGGAAAGTCAAGAATACCCTGTGACAGGAAGTGACATTAACACAAAACGAGAAGCATGAATATGAGTATAGGGAGCAACAGATCCACAGTCCTCTTGAAGAAGAATCAGTAAGACTGACAGACAAGGAGTCAGTGTGGCTCACAAGGTGGGGAATGACAAAGGGAAGAAGGACAGGAGATGCGACTGGAGGGTGAGTCAGGACTCAGATAAGGGTGATCTCTGTGTGTCTTAATAGGAATAAGAAGCCACTGAAAGACTTAAGCATGGAAGTAACAAAATCATTTTGCTCATTGAAAATGTATTGTCATTTACTTTATGAACACAGATTACAGGGAAGCTAGAGTGATGTAGAACCAGTTATAGGCTTCCTAGTTTCTCCAGAAAGTAGCTTTGTTACATTAGCACCCTAAAGCTTCTGCCCCCTTTTTGCCAAATAAGCTCCCCTGTTGATTTTATCACCTTTATCCTACAATTCCATATGCTTCTCTCCAGCTTCTCTCCTATTTTCCTTGTGCAAGTCTCCTTTATCTCCTCTCTGCATTAGATAATACCCTCAACCCTCCAGCTGTGTCAGCTTTTTGCAAGCATTTTTTGCCCAAGATGTGCTGTAATATGTCCTTTTAAAAATGTTTATTTTATGAAGATTTCCAGTCACAGAATATTTCTGGTTCTTATATTTTAACTCGTTAAGTTTCACAGTTTACAAACATAGGTTAAAAGGTTGTCAGATAAAATAATGGGCATCAAATGATAGTTTCAGATAATGAGTATGTCTTACTTACTTTTCTCTCATTTCTGGGACAAAACACTTGACACCCAAAATGACAGAAGGAAAGGTTTATTTAGCTGATAGTTTCTGGAGATTTCAGTCCATAATCAGCTGGCTCCAAGGCAGGATGGCATGGCACTGGGGCAACAATTCAAGGCAGCAGCCAGAGCAAAAGGGGAAACAAGTCTCTTCTCCCCTATATTGTACACAGGCCACCACCCCCTTTCCGAGTGGAGGTAGCACTCACAAAATGTCCTTGCCCTCCTTTGCACAGGCTGAGGATATTGACAAAGTAAGAACCCTGGCTCCCTGCTGTCTCTCAGTTAAACTTCTGAACTTCTCAAGTTGACACAATGTATCAACCATAACAATATAAAGTATGAATTTGTTCCAGTACTAAAACAGCCTAAAATATGGGACACAGAACATTAACAACATGTTGTAATTAGAAATTATTCAACGTTTATCAGAAATTCATATTTAACTGGTTATCTTGATTTGTATTTTCCAGATCTGCAAACTTATGTGTTAAAAACCTAATTAGTGCCTGCTAATCTAAGCCTTGAATTCAAGTCTCTACACTATCTAGTTCATGAATAACAAAAAGTCTGATTCACACAATTGCAAATCTATAGAAAGTTAAAATAACACGTCATATCCAATACATATAACAGAATCATTATTTTGAATATGAATAAATACATAGGTTTTTGGCACATACTAATTGTACAGACTTATTGGTTACCATGTGATAATTTGATCTTCATGTAACCTTCAAATTTGGTGTAGCAGACAGAGTTTCCATTACAGAAACTATCTAATGTCCAAAACTTAAAGTGAAACAAGTTTATTTTAACTTATAGTTTCAGAGGTTTCAGTCCATGGTAAGCTACTTCCCAGCAGAAACATCATGACAGAAAGGCATGTCAGAGGAATGCTATTCAGCTTACCATAGCCAGTTTTACAGAAAACAAACAAACAAACAAACAAAAAACAAGGAAGAGCCATGACCCAGAGAGGGGGAGAGAGAGAGAGAGATTTATTCACCCTGCAAAGGCATGGCACTAAGGGTACACCTCCTTCTCCTCCAAATGGGTCCTATCTTCTAACTACACATTCAGTTACGAATTCAACAATGGAAGGGGCCTCTGAGGATAGCACCTCGGTGATCCAATCATCCACCACAAGCTTCTGCTTTGAATCCATGATACTTTCAGGTGATACTTCAGATCTAAACCAGAACATCAGGATAAGTGCATCTATTTCCTAAAATATTTGTCATTTCTTTGTGATAAAAAATTTAAAATAATTTTTCTGCCTTTTGGGAAAATAGGCACTGAACTCTCATTGTCTATATTTCCCTTACTCTGAAGTGGAATGTTCTAAGTAAAAAATCAATTTTCTATTTTGTTTCATTCACAAAGATTGAAAGAAATATTTAAAGTACATTATTAAAAGGGAACCTGACAGAGTCTCATATTTGGAGATTCAGACCTGCCTGCAGTAATGCCTTCACTTGGGCCCAGTCTTGCCCTGTTTCCTGTTCTTGTTCCTTCTGGTATGTGGAGCAGATATTCACACAACACTCAGATAAAGAGTTGACCCTGCAAAATTCCCTACTAGTTGGCCCTGCAAAGTTCCCTATTAGTTTTATTTTCTATGAAACAATCTCTGGAAGTCTTTGTTCTAAAATTTCACAAATGTGACTGAATCTACTGCTTCTTTGCCCATTTTCCCTGCCTCGTATTACTGTATTTGCATTGTTTCTAAAAATGAGAGGGTAACTTATCACAGTCAAAACTTATTCAATAGCTTACTTTAATACAGAGATTATAAATATTTATAAGTAAAACATTTTATTTTATTGAATGCAAATTCTGAAATGTAGAGTATTTTTTAAGCACTGTTTCCTGAGCCTATTTAAAATCGGCACAAAAACTGAGCCAGTTCAATTTGAATAATTTTTGGTTCTGCAATGTCTTCTTGGAAACAATTGCCCTAATTACTTTTATTTATTGAGAAGTTATTTATATTACTTCGGTTGTAGATAGTCATTTCAAGTAGCTATACTATATAATATTAATACTCCATATCAAAGTGTGCTCTAAAAATTTATTACTAGGGTGCTAGCATATTTAACCTTATCAAATTTATGTATATATTTACTGATGAAATACATTTTAAGCAACAATTAGTGGCTATACTTTTTACAGTATCTGTAATTGAACCCAGAGCGTTTGCACTGAGGCTCCTGGTCCTTTTATACTTTTAATTTTTAAGGTAGGTTCTCAATTAGTCACTGAGATTCAGAAGTTTATGCTCCAACCTGAGATTCTCATGCCTCAAGTCTCCAAGAATGCTGAGACAGGCATGCACTACCACATCCTGATTATTAATTTACTTTTAAATGTAGAGAAACTATTAAGTTTTTCATTATTGCACAGACAATAGTTGTGATGTGAAAAATTCTAATATGTATTTTGGAACCTTCTTATGGATAATGAACTGTTATTATCCTGCAAGTACTTTTATTGACAAACAGGACACCTAAAATCTTGAGGAAATTTCAATACTGAAAATGAAAATTAGTTGAATCAAAATATGTTGTTGTTAGTGCATTAGAGCTTACAAGTAGTTGCCTTAATGGAGTCTCACAGGATTGCTTTTAGGACAATTGAATATAGCATATATATCATGAAAGTCAGAGACAAGGAAATGAAGATGGATATATCTAAATGTGCAAATAGCTATAATAGAATATGTGCAATGAAGATTCAGCAGAATTTGTGCTGAGTAACTAAATGGACCATTAAGAAGCAAATACTCAGCAAACTAGGAATAGAAAATTAATTATGAGAACACTATATATTAAAAATGAAACACATTATATATTTTTAAACAAAGATCTGTACACTTAATTGAAAACTCCTTTTCACTTGATTTCTCTGTGGAGTTCGAAAATGTTGGTGAAAAAAAAAAACTACTGGGGAGAAAAGAAGAGTAAAACAATAAAACTGACACCAATGAACATAGCTAAGACGCAGTGTAATGGGAAACAGATGGGAAGATCACTTTCTATGGAAACTTAGCAGTGCTGGACTCCAGCCAGATTCAAATGAACTGTCTGCTTTCATCCCTTAGGCTTGAGCACAATTGGGGTCCATGTCAGTTAACCCAATGCAGTTCACCCAGTGATTGGGTCGCTTTTTTCTTCCAATATGTTAGTTTTTATTAAGCATTTTTTTATTTTACCTTCATACAATCTTTAGTGTTTAATGTGTGCCTGACTGCCTGGTATGTTGTTGTTTCTGGTAATATAAGGAGAGGAAAAGGCAGAGGAAGATGTTTCCGGATGCAGAGAATTCTTCTCAATACAGACTTCATGAATATAAGCGAAATATTTTGTCACTTCTTTTAATTCTTTATTACATTATAAAGAGATCTTTTTGAGTTTCATAAACTATAATTTATCTTTGGAGATTGGGTTATATATTCTACAAATATATAACTACAAATATATGCAAATATACAATTACAAATATATTATAAATATATACAATATA
>RJWT010023919.1:0-16654 GCA_004365215.1 Cuniculus paca | reverse complement strand
GTCCCAAGTTCGATCCCCAGTGCTACAAAAAATACTAAGCAGCAGCAAAAACAGCTGTAATCTCACTACCTGTAGAAAGATAATAAGCCAAACGAGTAAGAAATCCAAGTGTAGCTGGATATGCCAATGCATGCCTACAATTCCAGGAATCTAGGAGGCAGACGCAGGAGGATCATGAGCTCAAATCCAGCTGGCCTGATTAATCTACTCTCAGCAACAACCCGGGTTCAATCTCCAGTACGGGGTGGGAGTCTTTTAGGATGACAGGCAACATACACTCTTATATTCTATAGTGTTCCAAAACAAGAGAATTGGTAACTACTTTCTCATTTCATCCTCAATTATTTCCTCTTCCCATTTCCAACTCTCAAATTTCCTTGAAACCATAAAAATGACCATGGAAACAAATGTTCTGGAATGTACAACACAAAGAATAAACCCTAATACAGACCATGGACTTTAGGTGACAATGACAAGTCAATGCTGGTTCACCAGTTATAACTAATGTACCCCTCTAGTTGGGTATGCTGATAGTGGTGTAGAGGATAAAGGGTTGGTTACGTTCAGTTCAATTTTCCTATAAGCCTAAGCTGCACAAAAAGAAAAAGGGGAGGAGGGGTAGCAAAATTCAAAGTACAAACATGGATACCGGAACAGCACATAAGTGATATGGCTAGAAGTTTTTTTTTTTCCTGGCGGCACCGAGGATCGAACTCACAACCTTGTGCTTGCCAGGCAGGCGCTTAGGCTGCTGAGCTAAATCCCCAGCCCTTGTCTTTTTGAGACAGGGTCTCACTATGCCGTTCAGGCTGACCTTGAGCTCACTTTGTAGCCCAGGCTGGTCTCAAACTCGCAAGGATCCTCCTGTCTCAGCCTCCCAAGTGCTGGGATTACAGGTGTGAGCCACCATGCCCGGCTAAAGTTTTTTTTTTAATAACATGCATTTCACTTCATATTAAACAGACATTTGATAAGCAACCAGTCAAATATGCCAAATATCACTGAAATATTTAAGATTTTAAAATGAGAACAATGTCTCAGCTAATAAAAGGCGACAAATACTGGTAAACCCAGCAAATTCAATGAAAACTACATTTGGAGCTGGGCTTGGTGCCTCACACTTGGAATCCTAGCACTCAGGAGGCTTAGGCAAGACTGACAGCTTGGGCAACATAGTGAGTTCAAGCCCAGCCTGCACTACAAAGTAACACAGTCTCAAACAAGCAAACAAACAAATCCTGAATTTACACTGGCTGTGTGAAAGGAAAAATAGGGGGCAGAACGAACCTGGAAAGTAGGAGCCAGCAGTCTTAATTCTAAGAATATGACATGATAAATTTACCAGATAGAATCTAATCACCAATATTAAGGAACACTGGAATATAAAAGGGGTCCGACAGGCAGTTGGAAAAGCCCCAGACAGAATTAACAAAGCCTTGGACTGAGGAGCTTCATATGGTGTAGGTATCTGGGATGTCTTCTTGAGGCCAACGGGAAATGTGCTGCGTGTGCTGATACATGCCTAGAGGCAGAGGCAGGAGTATGGCTTGGGCTATGCAAGACTCTGTCTTTAATCAACAGACATTTCAAATGGGGAACTGCCAGACAGTCAAAAGGCTAACATTCCCCACAGAGCCATATCAGAACTAATCAGAACTGACCTCCAACGTGACTGTGTCCCATTTCAGGACCCCAAGGGGAGGCACTACAAAGAACTAGCAGAGCTGGGAAGGAGGTGAAGTTGAGTTACGACCAGCATCAAGGAGGGCTGAGGAGTGAAGCACGTGCCTGACCATGGTACCCTCCAGAATTTCATGCAAATAAATTCCCAAGTGTTTTGAACTGTTTTAATATGCTTCAAATTCAATAAAAAAGCCAACACCCCCAGAGGACTTTTCATTACTAACAACAAAAAGTAATACTGTCACTACAAATTTATTTTGGAGTTGTAAAAGAAATACTAGAAAATTTACTACTATCTAAAAGGATATCTTAGCCAGGCCTGGTGGCACACACCTGTAATCCCAGCACTCGGGAGGCTGAGGCAGGTGGACTGTTGTGAGTTCAAGGCAGCCTGGGCTACAAAGTGAATCCAAGGGCAGCCTCAACTGTATAGTGAAACCCTGCTTTTAAAAGACCAAAAACAGATTCTGTAGGAGCAAAGAAATGTAGAGACCAACATAGACACACTAATAATGTCATGCCGGAATAACAGCACCTACTGTTTTGTTGACTTTAAACCAGCTTAATAAATAGTATGAGCAATGTGTGCCCAAACTTCAGAAGAAATTTAACAGTTCAGAAAACGCAGTTTCAGCAAGATAAAATATCATGGTTTAGTGTGCTGGCAAACACAGGTAATCCCTGCCAGCCTGTACAACTCAGGGAGATGTAATTAGGTGCAAAGCCTTGGGTTCAATCCTCAGTACAGCTAAACAAAACAAAACAAAACACAACAACAAAACAACAACAAAAACAAAACAACAAAAACAAAACCGAGGCTTTGCTGGACACACCCTTGTAATCCTAGCACTAGGACAGTCCAGCCATGAGGATTGCCAAGGGTTCACAGCCACCCTGGACTGCACTGAGACCCTATCTCGCAAAGAGAAAAAAACTTATGGATTGGATACATTAAACCAATCTAGATACAATTCATTAAAGGACTACCCAGAAGTTTATTTACTAACAGGAAAACTTTTTTTTGTTTGTTTGTTTTGTTTTTTGCAGCACCTGGGATTGAACTCAACCTCACACCTGCCAGGCAGGCGCTTATGCCACTGAGCTAAATCCCTGGCTGAAAACGGATTTTTAATACTGATTCTAGTAAGAGCTGTGGCCAGGAGTGATGGTGCACACCTGGAATCCCACCACTTGAGGCTGAGGTAGGAGGACCTCTGTGAATCAGAGGCCTGCCTGTGCTACATAGTTTTTTTTTTTTGCGCGGCACTAGGGGATCGAACTCATGACCTTGCGCTTGCCAGGCAGGCACTTAGGTCACTGAGCTAAATCCCTGGCCCTAGTCTTTTTGTGACAGGGTTTCACTATGCCATTTAGACTGACCTTGAGCTCACTTTGTAGTCTAGGCTGGTCTCAAACTCGCAATGATCCTCCTGCCTCAGCCTCCTGAGTGCTGGGATTACATGTTTGTGTCACCAGGCCTGGACACTATATAGTGAGTTTAAGGCAAGCATAAACTACACAAGATTCTGTCTCAAAACAAACAAACAAACCAACCAAAAAACCCTCCACAAACTATTAATAGCTATGTAACTTTGAAAGCTGCCTCCTCATTCATTAAACTGTCTCCTCACTGGATTTTCTCACCTGTAAAAAACAAGAAAAACTGTACCACATAGAGAACAGCTTATATTAGGATGGTTGAAGTTTCAAACATCTTAAGTATTTCAAAAGTGCTCACAACTCTGGGCTGGAGAAGTAGTTCAGTGCTTGTCTAGCATGTGTAAGGCCCTTTGGTTCAATGGTTCAATCCCTACTAATGCAAACAAACAAAAAAATCCTCATAACCCTGAGGTAGGTAACATCAACCTCCCCCTTTTACAAGTTAGGGAATTGAAATACAATGATCATTTGCTTACAGTAGGTGATTTTTAGCTTCATGATTCTTGGTCTTTACTACCTTGAGATTTCAAGAAGTGCTAGTTCTAAAATCCTAATAATTCCAGCCACAGAGGATAGCTATATAGTTATTTTCTCCAACTTTAGGAGATTTTAGGAGAGAACAAGAAGTAGCAACATGGATTATTAGGAAACACTCAATATTATTACATGTAATTAGATCAGGGTTTTGCAAAAATGTTTCTATGGGATCAAACAAAGCTTTGTGGCCACATATAGTACTTGTGTATTTTCTCTCCTCTGTACAACTCTTAAAAAATGTAAAAACATTTCTTACTTCATGATACAAAACCAGACCAAGGGTGATCCATCTATAGTAATGATGGGTACCAAACAGCTCATTAAGAAGCTTGTTTCAAAACTTCGTTACTGAAGTAATGAAGTAGTGTGGGAGGGAATGAAGATATTCTTCAGAGCTACATCCTGAGAACCAAGAGCACTTCTACCTTTCCCATACTTTACTACAGGGAGATTCAGACAAGGCAGCCTAGCTACAATCCTCCCGTCTGCCCAGAGTGCTGACATTACAGGTGTCTCCCACCATACGCAGCTCAAATGATTTTTAGAAATTGTCAAGCTGCAACTTGAAAGTTAGAATTGGGGGTGGGGGGTCCTCTGCCAAAGAAATTTTCTAACAACATGGAAAATAATAATTACAGTCTGCCTAATATCTTGCTATTAACCATCTGTTAAAATTCCTGCTATGCTTGTCATAGCACAATCCATCCAAACTCAAGATTTTTAAACTACATTGGACTGCTCTCCCACTCCTAAAATACACTTTTACACTATCTGTGTGTGCGAGTGAATATAAATAGAAATATATGTTAAAATTTTAAAGTATCTCTCACCAATCCACAGTACTGTCTTAAACGGAACCTACCTTATGAGTTTGTTCGTTATGCCTTTTTATGTTATTACTTTGTATACAACATGGAGCTGTTAAAATACCTTAATCCACGTAATTAATTTATAACCCTGTGGTTATAAAAAACAAATTCCAAGCCAGGCATGGTGGCACACTCCTATAAGCCCTCCCAGCACTCAGGAGGCTGAGGCAGGAGGATCACTGCAAGTTCAAGAACAGCCTCGGGTGCAAAGCGAGACCAAAGCCAGCCTGAATTGCATAGCAAGACCCTGTCTCAAAAAGGCAAAACAAAACAAATTCCATTCCCGGTACAAAAAAACCCAAAGTAAAACAAACACACCCCCAAAGCCAAACTCCAGGGCTTAACATCTATATGCTCCACAACCTAAACTGTTCAGTTAGCAATTTTTGAGGCCCCACATACAGCCATAAAACCATAAATCTCCACTTATCTCTTTACTTTTTTCTTATTAAGAAAAAAGAAATCCCTCAGCAAACACATCCTTCCTTCCCATGCATGGTCTATTACTCCACCTTAGTCTGGATGCATCCTAGAGCTCAGACTACATACAGGGTAGGAAACTCCAAAATTGCAGTCACAGCACTAGGAAAACAGGTTAAAAACACTTGTTGCTTATTCTAGATTTTAAGATTAAGCGATGCTACTACTTTAACAGCACACAGTAGGAACCACCATTATATGTAGTATTCCTGCATGAGTGACCGGATACATGTGGGATGACTTCTAGCTAAGACCAATGGCTAATGTAACCTACATACAAATCACTCCTGAATTAATTCTCCAGCATACAAGCCATTGTTGCCCACCCTAAGAATCCCAGTTCTAAAGCAGGAGTGGTGACACACACCTGTAATCCCAGCACTCAGGAGGCTGAGTCAGGAGGACTGCTGTGAGCTTGAGGCCAGCCTGGGTTACATGGCAAGACCTTGTCTCAAAAGAATCCCAGTTCAAGAAACTATCCCCTAACATGTCCATTTAGTAACATATCAAAAAGTCTTTAAGCTTCCTCTTCTGTCATAGCTTTTAGACATATTATAGATTATCCACAATTCATGAAGTTTACAAATAGAGGAGTGATTCTTACAGTGTAAGACTGTGGGCAGCCATTTTTCCACAGATCTACAAACTTTCTTTTTAACTAAGAAAATACTAAGTATCACAGGCATTGTGGCTACTTTCAGACTCTGCTGCCTTTTTAAAAAATTAATGACCCCTGCCAGGGATACAGCTCAGCGGCATAGCACCTGCCTGGCAAATGCAAGATCCTGAGTTCAATTCCTGGTACAAAAAAATAAAAAACCAAACCAAACCAAAGCCAAAAACCCAAAAATACACCCTTACAAGTTATACCCTTCCTTGTGGCACAGGCTCTATAAAAACCACAGACCTGTAAGTAACATAAAGGTTCAATGTTCTCTCCTTTTGTTGTTTTGGTACTGGGAATCAAACTCAGGACCTCATCCACTTGCCAGATAGACGCTGTGCCACTGAGCCATATCCCTGACTCCATTCTCCCTTTTTAAGTCCTTAAATACTTAATATTAGGTAGTAAGCAAACCCTTTAATTTGTAATGATCTGTATGCAGAGTAGAATTTAAGCAATCCCAAACTACGAAATATAGTGAAAAGTGCTGAGGATTTAGCTCAGTGGCCTAAGTGTCTGCCTGGTGAGCACAATGTCGTGAGTTTGAACCCCAGTGCTGGGAAAAAAAAAAAAATTGAGGCCACCCTGGAGAATGTAGCTAGACCCTGTCTCAAAATTAAAAAGGACTGTAGTTCAGTGGAAGAGCACTCCTGATTTTAATACCAGGGGTACCAAAGGTTTAACATGTTCACAATGGTAGCCATAATTTTTATGTCTTACTGCAAGGTGGCCCTGATTCTTGTCATTGTTACATGCACGTCTATCTGGGAAAAAAAAAAAAAAAAAAAAAACAGGTGCCAATATGGCTGCTAAAAAAGCCAAATGCTAGTTATGTTTTGCACACTGCACAAACCAGCTGCCTTCACGTATGTTTTTAAAAAATTCACAAATATAAATTTCTTTTAATTTAATGAAACAAAGTAATTACTGTAATGGTTTTTAATTAGTATGAATAGTACTAATATTTGGGTAGCAATTACTCAAATTCTCCTTACCTTAAAATTTCAGAATGATTAACTTAGGCATTTTAATAAAGTACTCTGGAATAGCAAAAGCAAAATCCATTTCTGGTCACTATAAAAGATGCATATCCTAGATAGGAACAGCTCTTTTGAAAAATGAGACACTATGGTAGCCATCGCTGGTTTCTTGTTGTCCGACTTGAAGGCCTGTAATGCTCTTTTGTTTTATCTGGTTTTATATTACTTTGTTTTGTTTGAGTTTATTGTCTGTAAATGTATGAACAACCATTCTGAAGAAAGCAAGAGACACTAGGGTAACCAGTTAATCTGTTATGTTTTGAAAACCTGTATAGTTTGCAGTGTTCTGTTTTGAAATGCTGTATTATGTTTGACTCTATTCTGTTTTCTTTTGCTTTGTTTTGTTCTGTTTTGTTTTATTTTGTTCTATTCTCTTTAAAAAAATATGCATATCCTATATTGCCAAAAAATAAGCTGTTGCCAACTTTGATGAATTTGGTGAATATAGATCAATTGTCAACAACTAATAATAATGGAACAGTAATATGGGGATGAGAGCCAATAAACTCCAGTCACATGGTTCTTTTTTTGGGGGGGGTATCTTTTTGAGACAGGGTGTCACTATGCAGTTCAGGCTGGGCTTGAGCTCACTTCTGTAGCCCAGGCTGGTCTGAACTTCAACAATCCTCCTGCCTCAGCTTCCTGTGTGCTGGAATTACAGGCGTGACAGGCTACCACGCCCAGGTGATTCAGTTTTTTTTGTGTTTTTGAGGCAGGGTCTCACTGTGCAGTTCACACTGGCCTTGAATTTACAAAGGATCCTCCTGTCTCAGCCTCCCAAGGGCTGGGATTACAGGAGTGTGCCACCACACCCTCTGGTTATTTATTTTTTTGCCAACACACCACTCAAAGGAGTAACTCAATGAATTTCCTTCTCTGAATTCCTAATAGAATAAGTTGCCTTTTTTTTTTTTTTTGTCTTTTTGAGACAGGATTTCATTATGCAGTTCAGGCTGGCCTTGAACTCAAAGCAATCCTTCTGCCTTAGCCTCCCAAGAGCTGGGATTACTGATGTGCGACACCACACCCAGATACACAAAGTTGCTATTTTAAAAGCTCTAGTTCTTATTTAGCATTTTTTATACAGTAAAACTATCAGGAGAAAACCTGTTTTAATTTTGCCCTGACAATTAATCAGAAGTGGTATTCTGGGGTGGAATAAACATTTACAATGAAACTACATAAAATGCGTGGTGGATCATGCCTGTAATCCCAGCACTCGGGAGGCTGAGACAGGAGGATCCTTATGAGTTTGAGACCAGCCTGGGCTACAAAGTGAGCTCAAGGTCAGCCTGAACAGCATAGTAAGACCCTGTCTCAAAACACAAGGGCCGGGGATCTAGCTCAGCGGCCTAAGCGCTTGCCTGGCAAGTGCAAGGTCTTGAGTTCAATACCTCGTGGCACAAAAAAAAACAAAACAAAAAACTACATAAAATAAAAATGTGAAAGAATATATAATTCAGCAGATTGATTTTTTCCCCCCCTTCTGGTGGTAGTATTGAACCCAACAGCTCCCACTCACTAGAGGCAGGCATACTCTACCACTGAGAAAGAACCCTAACCTTACTTTGAGACAGGGTCTTGCCAAATCTGCCCAGGCTGGTCTTGAACTTGTGATTTTCCTGCCTCAGCCTCACAAGTAGCTTGGACTACAGGTGAAGTCACAATAGTCATCCCAGCTATTTTCCTAAACTAAGGCAACCCTTTCCTATATTTAATTCCAATTGGATTCTATAGTCTCTTATTAAAAAGCCCCAGAATCATTAAAATGACCACTTAATTTTAATTGGTTAATTTAACAAACTAGCTGAGATTAGTTTAATCCAAAGAAGGGACAGTCAAAAAACCAATTGACATTTGCCCTGAAAGAGTCACTGAGTTGATTCAAAGTTATGACAAATATTTAGTGAATATTTAGTAAATCTAACACAATAAACAGAAAACTACGACATACAAAATCTACAGTCTAGGTTGGGGATATAGCTCGAGACACAACTATCTGCCTGGCAAGCCTGAGGTTGGGAGTTCAATCCCTGCTAGAAAAACAACAAAACAAACAAAAAACAAAACCAAAAAACAACAAAAAGCCAACCCTACAATCTATTCACTGAAGACCCTGACAGATATAGTTCCCTCTAATGTGCCCATCAGGGATTCCTTACTGCACTCAGTAAAGGGTTAGAAACAGTTATTTTAAAAGTATAGAACACAAAACTTTCTCACCATCACCTGGGATTCTCAAGTAAGTACACAGACCTAACAGATCTAAAGTTCAGAAGGAACTCAATTTGCATTTTGAACACCCTTCATCTGAAAACCACTGGTTTAATAGTTAGGTCAGCAGTAAGAATATTAACACAAATACCAACTAAAACACAAAATTCAGAGATCAGTTTTAAAAAATGATCATTATGCCAATCATACAAGCACCAAAGCCAATCCTTCTCCCTCACTACTACCCCATTAACGACAAAAATGTAGTCCTGATGAAAAAGACAAGCAGTGTGACAGCTAGAAAATGTCAAATATTCTGAAAGAAACAAAATGCTTCTCCTTAACTAAAATGTGGAGAACAGCAGCATCCAACGCTTACAATTACAGCTTTGAATGTTTCCACAATACTGTGGTTTGACTAATGCTTAATTTTTTTCATCAACTACATCTCTCCTAAAAGCCAAGCTACAACCATTTGGTGTTCACACTCTGCATCACTCTTACTTGCTTTTTTAAACATCTAGTTGTTTAAGGCCTTCTAAAATAAGGATGTTAAGAAAGAAAAGGCTGAAATGGCGCCAAGTACTGTCTCACAGCTGTACGGCCAAGCCTGCTCCTGGCATTCGCGGTGCTCTACACCCATGCAACTGCACTACTAGCCCTGGCAGCCATCTTGAAAATGATGCCCGGCTCACAAGGGAGCCCACGGAGTGCAGCGAGTGCGCTGCAGCCACCACAGCTACCGCTACCAATTCCAAGGGCAAATCTCAAGGCGCAGCTCGTCGCTCTGCCTTCCAATACCAGCCACGTGAAGGTACCAGAGACTTTAGGCTACTCCGATAAGCCACAACTAGGGCTTTAACAAAACTGACTCAATCAGCATGATTTTCTAACAAGGAAGTAGGAGAAATATTGAGGAAAGAATAGGTCCATTTTCTTCCAGACACATTTACGCTAGGCAAATGAAAATAGCTCTGTGATCAACACAGTCCTAACAGAAAATTTATACAAGCTATTAAAAAGAACACGTTTGAAAGGTTGAACAAAGGCACTATAACCTTATAGTAAGGATGACAAAACCTCACCTACTTGACAAGTCAAATCATGTCAAAATGTTATCGAGGCATAAACAGGCTTATTAATTAGTGGATCCTACTGCCAAATACCAATCCCGAAAACACATGGAAGGATAAAAACGTACTGTCCCCTACTTTCGCCCAACTGTTAAGGCATGGCTCATTCGCTCTGCTTGCCTTTAACTGCTTTACACCGTAAAAAATACCTTTGAGCTTTAGATTGATATTGAGCTCCAAAACAAAGACCATTCGGTCTAACCCCTTCACTCCTAAAAGCAAAAATCACACTAATAAACGAAAAGACAAACAAAAAAACCCCAGGACAACTAGAATGTGGCCATTACTGCCTAAGCTCCAGTCAGTCCCATCCCTGAAGAGCCTGCGGACCGAGCGGCAAGCATGCAAGAGGCGGGACAGGGGTGCAGACGCCGGGACTCTCACCTGTTGATGAAACCATATCCGTTTCTTACATTGAACCATTTTACTGTTCCCAAAACCTTCGTTGCTGAAAAACAAAGCAGAACGACCCTCGATTACCACTGACCCCTTTAACACGGGCCGGAGCCGCGGCCACCTGACAGCCTTTTCTCCACCCCGACGCAGCCCAGGCCGCACACGTGGGTGCGCCCGAAGCCGCGGGGCGCCCCGGGGCAGGCCCGGGGCGCGGGCCCAAGATGGGTGTGTGCGCAGGCCGCGGCGGGGAGCACGTGAGGGGACGGGAAGCCGCCGGCCCACTCCAGCCTGCGTAGGCGGCGCGCCGCGCCCTCCGGGCACACGCGGAAGGAGCAGGGTGGGGGGGACGGAACAACGGCGTGCGAGCCCGAGCGCACGCGGCGGGCTGGCTGGCTGGCGGGCGGGTGGGGACACGCCACACACGCGGCCCGCGGCGCGAGGCTATAGGGGGAGAGGCGCCGGTCCGCGGGCGACGTGCGCGCGCCCACCGGGGCCCGCGAGGGCGAGTGGGGCCGGGGGGAGGGGCGGCGGCCGCGCGCCGGTACTCGGTCCCCGCTGGCCGCGCGCTCCCGCTCGCCCCGCGTCGGCTAACGGTTCGGCGCCCAAGCCTCCCTGCGGCCCCACCCCCGTCCTCGTCCGGCCCTCACCGATGACCTTCTTGTCCCCGCCGGCAGGCGCCGCCGATGTGAGGCCGCCCGGGCCGCCGCTCCCTGCGCTGCTGCCCGTGGTGCCGGGCTTGGTGTCAGCAGCGCTGAGGGCGGGGGCGGCGGGGGGGGCGGCGGGCGGCTGCTGGGTCTCGGCCTCGCTGCTCATGGTTGCGGTGATGGTGACTGGGGCCGGCTGCGGCAGCTGCGGCTCCTCCCGGGGTGTGATGGTAACTAGGCCGGCGGCGGCGGTGGGGCTGCTCAGGGCTCTCTGGGGTCCGCTCTCCGCTCCCGCTACCGATCGAACTAGCGAGAATGGCGGGACAGGCGGGATAAGCCCTACGATCGACCCGCCCTACCCGTTGTTCACTGGTCAGCTGTGCTGTCAATCTCACCACCTGACCACACTCTCTGACTCTTATTGGCTAGGCCTTTATCATTCCTTCACTCTCATTGGCCCTTAGGCGGCTAATGCGGCCGACCTACAACCGTTCCAGCCTCCGCCGCCATAGAGACCGGAACTAGAATTAGAGTAGTCACCACGAGAACCATAGAGTACCCGAGAGGACGGACAGAGAGAACATGACTTTCACGAGGCAACAGGCCTGGCAGGCTGGCCCCACGTTCCGGGTTGGGGTTAACACTGACGGCCTTAGCGAACACCTGGCTCCAGATTACCTAGTCTGACTTGGGACTTGGAAAAAGGCCCAACCCTTAGGATCTTGGAAAGAAGGCGTCCCTTCCTCCCTCCTAGCTAGGATCTTTACCGCGAGGAGAGAGCTGTCTTTTAATGGCCGTAGACTGAGCCGAGTGTTTCTGAACGGGCTTAAACATCTGCCCTCAAATGATTTAGGGATTTGGTGGGACAGTCGCTTGGAGGGACTACACAGGCACTCAGGCCTCCCCAGCCCTGCATATTTAAGGTGGGGGTGTACTCCGGGGGGACCTGCCTTATGATCTGTTTTACCAGGCATACAAGTAATATGTCTCCTTAAGTATTCTCGTCTTTTTGTATCGGCCACCAATTAGATTTCATTTCGACTCGTTTATTGGGCAAGCTAGATTTTTATCTGAAGATCACTATCACTACCGTTCAAACGGCAAAATTGAGACTGACACCTGATGTTGCTGAGGTAGGCCCCCCACCTTCATTCATTCCTTCTTTGTTGTTTTGGTTTCTTTGAATGTAGCCCAAGCTGGCCTTGAACTCACAACTCTCCTACCTTGGCCTCAGGACTTCCGCAGTGTTGGAGTTAACAGCGTGCACCACCACCCAGCTCATTCATTCTTTATCGCCTACTATTGACTGAGGATGGTATAGTTTGTGAGTCAGTTTCTTCCATCTAATGGAGGGAGAAGTTTAAACACCCAACGCTCCACACACTCTAGAGCTTCGAAAGCACAAAGTGTTTTGAAAGTGGAAGCAGGAAGGTTTGAGTGCCGACTTTTCTGGCAAACAGCTATTTATAAAAAAGCCCCAGAGCAAAGAAGAGATAGGGCCTCAGGGGAAATGCAAATAAAGTAGTTTAATAAGATTACAATAAAAGCTAGGCCTGGGGATATAGCTCAGTGGCACAAGCGCAAGTCTGGCAAGCACAAGGTTGAGTTCGATCCCCCGTACCAAAAAAAAAAAAAAAAAAAGCCGGGTGTGGTGGCACACGCCTGTAATCCCAGCATTCTGGGAGGCAGAGGCAGCCTGGGCAGCTCTACCAGATCTTACCTCAAATTAAAAATAAAAGCTGGTGATGTTGCTCAGTGCGAAGGTCCTGGGTTCAATTCTCAGTACAAAAATTACCAAAGAATCATTACTTGCCCAGTTACGTTGTGCACCTCTTTATTTTCATTTGGTGGTACTGGGAATCAAACTCAAAACCTTGCACTTGTCAGGCACACGCTTACACCACTGAGCTAAATCCCCAGTCCTCTCTTTTTAAACTCAAAAATGAGGATGACTAGACCTGGTGGTGCACACCTGTAATCCCAGCCCTTAGGAGCCTGAGGCAGAAGGATTGCTGTGAGTTCAAGGCCAGCCTGGGCTACACAGTGAGACTCTGTCTCAAAAAAAAAAGGTGAATGAGTTGTTGTGAAACTACTTCTCTATTGCTGATGTACCGCAGGATCAACAGATCATGTGGAAATGTGTCTCCTATCCCAACTAGTTTGGACTTCTGTGAGCTCCCCCACCTACACAAGAGCTCAGACCACGTGCTATCCAGTGACCACATTAAACCTAATTCCAGTTGCCTGCCTTTAAATGATGTAAGGGGCAAGACGATTTATCCCAAGAATCTCTTTCCAAAAATAACTTTTAGCCGGGTCTGGTGCCACACGCCTGTAATCCCAGCACTCCAGAGGCTGAGGTAGGAGGATCGTTGCAAGTTCGAGACCAGCCTGGACTACAAGGTGAGCTCAGGGCCAGTCTGAATGGCATAGTGAGACCCTGTCTCAGCAAGACAAGGGCTGGGGATTTAGCTCAGTAGTCTATGTGCCTGCCTGGCAAGCTCAAGGTCGCGAGTTTGATCCCCGTTGCTGCAAAAAAAAAAAAAGTAACTTTTATTGTGTCCCTCATCCCTGACAGACTGTGGCCTAAGAACACAGTTCCTTCTTCTGAGTCCTGAACTAGCTAATTCCAAACAATCTGTCAGGACTTACCTCAGATGTCACCCCTTCCAATAAGCTTTTGGATCATTTTCTCTCATCTCTCCACTGTGCTCCCACATCTTGCACACACCACCATCATTCCCTCATTCATGCAACACATTTTTTTTTTTTTTTTTTTTTGCAGCACCGGGGATTGAACTCATGACCTTGCGCTTGCTGGGCAGGCACTTAGACCACTGAGCTAGATCCCCAGCCCTGTTTTTGAGACAGGGTCTCACTATGCCGTTCAGGCTGGCCTTGAGCTCACTTTGTAGCCCAGGCTGGTCTCGAACTCACAACGATCCTCCTGTCTCAGCCTCCCGAGTGCTGGGATTAAAGGCGTGAGCCACCACGCCCGGCCATGCAACACATATTTATGGAGCACCTACCTATTAGATATTAGGTGCTGGGGACACAGCTGTTTAACCTCCCCCCAAAATAAACCCACCAGATGGCACTCAAGAGGCTAAGGCAGGAAGACTGAGTTTGAAGCCAGCCTGGCCTATACATTGAAACTCTCTCAAAAAACAAAAATACCACTACCCTCCAGTAGACCCCACTTCCTGCCCCATAAAGGCACACATCCCAATACTACCTTGAATTTTAATTCTCCCTGTCTCTGTCACAGGCACACGCCACATCTTATTCGTTTGTGCAGCTCTAGTGCATCAGTCAGTGACTGAATTTGGCTGAACAGCTCATCACAAGGATGTCAGCTTGGGATCACAGCGGTTCATCCTCCTTCCCATCCTTTCACAATCCTATCTGTTACTTCAAGATCTCTCTAGTAGAAGAGTTCTTTCTCTGTTGTGTCCCGATGCCAGTTCACATAGGGTTACGAATTCCTATATGCCGGGCCTTTTACATCTCACCATGGTCCATCTCCCCCGTACATGAAAAAGGGCACTTATACCTGGTTAGGAGGTGCCTGGACACAGTGGCACATGCCTGTAATCCCAGTAGTCAGGGAGGCCGAAGCAGGAGGACTGTCACAAGTCTAAGGCAAGCCTGGGCTACATAGTGAATTCAAAGCTAGCCTGAACTGCATAGTGACATCCTGTCTCAAAAAAGGGGTGGGGGGTGCATCTCTGACCATGAGAAGGGAGAAAGTAGAAAGGAGACAACACAATCTCATGAAAGGGTCACCAAGAACTTTCTTCTTTCCCTCTTTAAGCTCAATGGCATCTCTTTTATAATGGGCTAATTCCTTTCAAAAGTAGTATTTTCCAAGGTATATTACTGTGTACAAGTTACCTTCATATCTATCATTTGACCCCCAACAATAATGTTGAGGTAAATAGATGTTAATATGCCCATTTTACAGATGAGACTGGAGGGTCTAAAAGGGGAACTTTTTTTGGAGACTTTTTTATTTTTTAACTTATAGTCTTCCTGTCTCAGTCACCCAAGTGCTGGGATTATAGATATTTGCCACTGCACCTGCCTGGAAGTTAAATTGATACCTCCACTGTTTAAAAATGACCCTAGTAAGCCGGGTGTGGTGGGGCTCACGCCTGTAATCCCAGCACTCAGGAGGCTGAGACAGGCGGATCGTTGTGAGTTCGAGACCAGCCTGGGCTACAAAGTGAGCTCAAGGCCAGCCTGAACGGCATAGTGAGACCCTGTCTCAAAAGCACCAGGGCCGGGGATCTAGCTCAGTGGCCTAAGCGCCTGCCTAGCAAGCGCAAGGTCGTGAGTTCAATCCTTGGTGCCGCAAAAAAAAAAAAAAAGACCCTAGATTAAAAAGATTTTTTGAGTGAATGATTCTTACTTCATCAGGATCAAGACATGTTTTACCTGGGCAGGCTGGCTCAGGCCTATAATTCTAGTACTCTGGGAGGCTGAAGCAGGGGGGTTGCAAATTTGAGTCCAGCCTAGTAATTCACCAAGACCCTATCTCAAAAATAAAGCGCGGGGCGGGGGAATGGGGTATGCCCTGAAGATATACTTCAAATAGCTCAGTGTGAAGGCTCTGGGTTTCACCTCCAGAATCTAGAAGGCAGGGGTGGATACCAGGTTTTCTCCCATCCCAAGTTAGTGACACCTTCCCCACTGGCTACAGACTTAAACAAATTGAAACCAGTAGAAACATACTTGGAATAGTGGTATAAGACCCTAGGGCTTTGCCTGCTTAAACAATGACCCTGAACCTAAGAGAAGCCTGCTATAACTGCTTACAAGTGTGAGGCATCAAGCACACAAAGCAAGCTCCTGACTCTAGTTCATTACTGGTGTCTAGGGAGAGTCCATCCAAACTGAAGTGGAGGTGTGAGGAGACATTTAAAAAACACGTACAAAAAAAACAAAACAAAATTAACATGCACACTCAAAAACCTTTATTTACAGTTGAAAAATTAAATGTACACTCTTGGTTCTGAGTCTGATATTTCCGCAGCAGGCAAGAATGCAAACACAGACGCCAGTCCAGCTTATCTGACTCAGGAAAGCCACGAACAGCAAGGGAAGCCCTACAATGGCAGAGACGGAGGTCAGTGAGTGATGGGAGATAAGCAGCTCAAAGGAACCAGAAGGGAACATTCCAGGATAGACAACGCTCCCACCCTCCTCTACACTCTTAATCCTCTTCTCCCCAAAGAGTAGAACTGGTCTGAGTCTAACCACAGGGTAGACCTTTGGTTCTCCAGAGCCAAGTGAAGACATGTATTACATGAGAACCAAGGTCCCACAGTTAGACAATGTTAGGACTTCCTGGTTTACTTGGCTCCTTTTTGTCAGGCTTTGATGACTTTCCCTGGAGCTACAGAACAAAGAACAATCCTTGTACATAGGTTTTAGTAGCAGGGATATACAGAAAGTAAGTCTACTCTCTCTGCTTGTGGTCTTAGACCTTGTTATACTAAAAGAATAATTTGAGTCTACTCAGAAACTATTGGGGCCGGGGATCTAGCTCAGT
>RJWT010023918.1:0-16621 GCA_004365215.1 Cuniculus paca | reverse complement strand
GATGTGTTTATAGCAAATGGGAAAACAGGCTTTGGTTTGAAGAACAAACACTCCCTCTCTATGTATTTTCCTAATCTCACATCTATTGTGTAACTGAACATTCACTTTGTATAAAAAGGGCAATGCAGGTATACCTTCACATTAATCCAGTGTTGGTATGGGAATTTTAACAGTGTTTTAATGAGCTTTGGAGAAGAATAGCAATTTTGGTGGTATTTCTTTGAGTTCCTCTAAAAGGGATTCTTTCTGTACTTTTTAGCCATATTTATGCTTCTTCTGTTTTTTAAGACCTTAACAGTGGAAGTAGAGGTTGTGATTATCTTGAAGAGGGGAGCAGAAACAAGGATGTTACATATTCTGACTCAAAAATGGAACCCACTCTGATTTCCAGGAAGACAAAGAAAAGGCTTAGAAGTAATTTACCTGATTCTAATAATTCTACTTCTTTGGATGAATCAATAGGACAAACAGTAAGTAGAAGTATTTAGTTGTAGTATGAAATAGTTTTATGTGTGATAAAAGTGAGTTGACAGTAGCCTAATAGTGTTTTTCTAGCTTTCATGTTTTTCAGATTTTTTTTGTTGTTTTTTTGCTAGCTTTATGTTTTGAAAAAATGTTTTATGTGCACCTTTTCTCAACAGTACACAACTATTGGGAGAAATTCCCAATATTATAAATCAGTAAAAACCCTAAATTGCGTTTTCCCTGATACTACTCTTTCCTTAGTAGTTTGGTGTATGTCCTTAAGACTTTTAAAAAATTGCAGCCAAATACTAATCATACTTCTCAGTCATTTGTTATTTTTATTTGCTCTCTCTCTCTCTGTACATATATATAATATATATAATATATATTATATATATATATATATTTTTTTTTTTTTTTGGGTACTGGGGATCAGACTCACGACCTCATGCTTACCAGGCAGGAACTTACACTGCTGAGCTAAATCCCCAGCCCCCTGCTTTATATAAATACGCCAGATTTCTTCTATCCGTAGCAATCGACTTGCCAAATTCTTTAAGCTTATGTTTATCTTGAATTTAGGAAATTTATTATAAGTAATTATCATGCTTAATACACATATTACCTACATACAAAATCATATCATACAATTATCAGTAACACTAAAACTATAAGGAGACAGCTTTTCATCCCTTTGAGTCACAAATCATTTTAGGACTTTGTAGTGCCTTTGTGTCATAAATACGAATGTGATTTAGACTTATGCAATGATAGGTTGAAAGCAATAGTTTTAAAATTTTTAATATTGTTATCTTGCTGGGTTTTAATTTTTTCACTTTTGTTACCAAAATAATTTACTGCATGGTGTCATTACTTTTGCAAAATAAAAATGTTAAAAAAATTCTGTGTCCAAAGTTGAACATCTGAACCACTTGTAAAGATGTCATCTCTCGGGCTGGGGATATAGCAGAGCGGCACAAGCGCCTGCCTGGCATGCGCGAGGTTGTGAGTTCAGTCGCCGGTACCCAAAAAAAGATGGCATCTCTGTATCTTACCCTTTAAAAATTGCTTAGGCATTAGATTGAACAGATCAAATCCTATATCTTTGTATACTTGGGGGACACGCCAAGTGTAACTTAGTATAAATTGTATACTTTTCTATCCATGTAGTTACAGAAGTGATACCATATTTTATTTTTATGTTATTCGTTAAAAGTTTAAGTCTTTAAAAAGTGCTTTTAGGAAGCCAAATCGGAAACATGCTAATTTTCTATACATTTATTTATGTTCAGAAAGAACAGGAAAATGAGTCAACAGTTTCCACTGAGTTTGAAAAGTCAAGTGAAAACTATCATCAGAACCCAGTACAGCTTGAAGAAATGACACCTAAGCCTATAGAAAGTGATCTTACTAACTTGTCCTCAGTTGATAGTCAGAAGTTGGGTTTGAGTGCTGCCTCCAAAAGTGCCTCTGGCTGTTCAACCACTGAAAACTTGGGGAGCTCTATTTCCAGTGATACAGTGGAGAGTTCATCTCTGATTGAGAAGGATGAGAATGAATTGAATACAGTAGAAAAGCCTCTCATAAGTGGACACAGTGAAGGGACCCAATCGTTAATTTCGGCTGAACCAAGTAAGTAACAAGAGGATTGTAAAGGCACTTAATTTTCTGTGCTTAACTTTTTTCCCCCTCCTCTCAAACAAATTCTGCTAAGGCAATAAGCTATTGCAGTATCATTGTGGAATATGTTAACTTTAGGAAAAATATCTTGAGGTTTTTGGGATTTCTTTCATGAAACTTGTAATATCAATCTGGTAAATAAGTGGAATATTTGCAAGCAGAGTAGTACAGAGTGATCCAACCCTTACTTAGTCTTTCTGTCTGTCTGTCTTATCTATTCACCTATCTAGTAGTACTGCAGATTGAATCTAGAACCTTTGCACTGAGCTACATCCCCACCCCTTGTTATTTCTTTATTTTGAGGCAGGGTCTTGCTAAGTTGTTTAGTTGCCCAGGCTGGGCTAGAGTTTGTGATCTTCCTGCATAATTGGTTCTATCACGTGGTCTGAAAAATTCAAAGTGTATTAGTCAGCTTTTTGTTGCTGGGGCCAAATACCATATGTATATCGCTTAAATGAGGAAGGGCTTATTAATTTATTTTTAAAACAATTTAGTTTCTTTTTATTTGCATATATTTGTGATATGGAATATTTATGTTCATCTTGGAGAATTGGTACATATACAGTGGTACTTCAGTTCATGATTAGGAAAAGATGGTCACGTTTGTGTTTGTGTGGGAAAGATGGCCATGGTTGTGTTTATCACCTGATGTAGAGTTTGCAATCAAACACAAAATTTTGACAAATGCTTTTGTTTGTGAATAAAATTGTTCATAAACAAAAGTATTTGTGGACCAAGGTACCACTGCATTGTAATCATTTCTAATTCCTTTTCCCCTCCTCACCCTCCTATCTTTCCCCCTCCCCAGATCCCCTTCTCAAGTCTACCTCCTTGGGCCCTGTCTCCTCTGACCTAGGAAGGGTTTATTTTTGTTCACAGTGTCAGGGATTTTCAGTCCATGGTAGACTGCTCTAAGGCAGAAACATCTTGGCAGAGCAAAGCTGCTTAGTTCATGGTGGCTGGGAAACAAAGCAGGGGAACAACACCAGAGAAGATAGGGCCGGGAACCAAATATATACCTAAGGCCACACCTCCATGATCTTCTTGGGCACACCCAGAAGTGTGCTTTACTAATCTCCTACATAACTCTCAAGTCCATCAAGTTGACAGTTAAGTTTAATCCTCTTATAAGGTTCTCAAGGATATACAAGTAATTTTCTTCTCCTAGCCATTTTCTCCTTTGAAAAACACCTAATATATCAGGACTTAAAGTGAAATTTATGGTGCAATACATTACTATAGCTAGAAGTTATTTTTAAGGTCTCATATTATTTAGCTTTCCATCAGTGTGAGAAAATGCCTGAGAAAATTAACTTATGAAGAGAAAAGGTTTATTTTGACTCACAGTTTTTGTAGGTGCCACACTAAGACTCATTGCTTTGGGCTTTTGGAGGGTGTAGTAGCAAGTGCATGGTGGAGCAAACTGTTTATATCGTGAACCAGAGAGCAAGGACAATGTCTGGACAGACTGGAGTCACAAGATCCCCTTCAAAGGCTTGTCCTAGTGATTTAAGTACCTCTCACTAGGCCTCACCTCTCAATGGTTCTACTACCTCTCAGTAGCACCATCTTGGGGACCTAGCTTTTAACACAGGATCATTGAGGGGCATTTGACCTCTAAACTGCAGCAAGTTTCTTTATGGCTGTGTCCATATTTAAGGTTGTAATTCTTTAGAAGGTGAGGTGTCAGGTAATTATTGGATAATAGCACTGATGGGGAGTAAAACTAGTGTAAACCATAATGAGCAACAGGTTAGTTCCTGAAGTGAATTTCTAATGATTAAATTAAATTGACATGATTATTAAAGGTATAGTACATTAATTTGAAAGTTTTCTTTTTGATAGGTGGTTATCATGACACATTTAAAATGTCTTTTCATTTTTAGTTGTTGTTTCTAGTGATGAAGAAGGACCCATCGAACCTGAAAGTTCAGGAATTCTTAAATTGCAGCCTAAGCAAGACTATGAGATTACTAATGAAAATGAAAGTACTTCTGAATCACCACTGTCAGAACTGCCTCTGGTTACATGTAAATCTGGACAGGTAATTTATTTCTGTTTTCTCACTGACTGAGTGAAATACACTTATTGGTTAGTAACTATTATTTGTTTTAACAAGCAGAATATTTTAAAATTATTTATTAACTTAGTTTAAGATGACTTTCATATTAATTCCAGTGAAATATCTTTATTTTAAAGTAAGAGAGCTATGCTGTTTTCTGAGCTTTCAGTCTTAAATATTCTCAAGATTTGAATTTTCTTTATCATGCTCATTGGCCGTATAGCTATTTTATAAAAAAAATTTCAGGAACTTAAAACAAGAGTTTCTAGTTTTCATCTGATCATAGAGTACTCTGGCTTCTTGGAATTGTTCCTTTTACAAACATATCAAAGATAGTGTAATGTAGAGGAGAGATCATGGCTTCCAGATACACACAGATGTGTGTTCAGATCCTAGCTCTGCCATTTTGGCAAATTCTTTAAGCTTCAGTTTCCTCATATGTTAAATAAGGATAACACCACCTAATTTACAAGATTATTTGTGATATTAAAGTGAAATAATTTATGAAAGCATTTTTAGTAGGGTCAGAATCCTATCAAAGTGTGGCTCTTCTCTTTTACAGAAAAGAATAATGGAAATGTGTCAGTTTAAAATCAGCCAATCATGTTATTTACATAGTCCATTAAAGACAATAAGCCTAAAGTAAGATTTGAATAATTTTTTGTCTGTTCCCTTTCATGTGATAAACTTCTATTGGCTTGTGTTTGAATAATATCAGAGGCTGTTATTTTAGAATGTGATAAATTTGGTCAAAGGTATTGTCCCAGTCACTTTCTCAGTGCTGGGACTCAATACCCGACATCAGCAAATTAAAGGAGGAAAGGTTTATTTTGGCTAATTCTAATAAACAGATAAATAGGTTTAGGTCCATAGTCGGTTGGCTCCAAGGCCAGTAGGCGTGGTGAAAGGATCTGGTGGAGGAAAGCTCACCTCATGGCAGACACAAAGCAGAGTGTCAAGGAGGAGCTGGGAAAGGAAAAATATCTTTCCAGCCATGCCCACAGTGGCTTGCCTCTTCCAACCAGACCCCACCTGGTAACAGCAAGTCACCTCTACTTCTTCCACACTCTAGTGACCTTCTAAACACATGAGACTTTACAGGCCGTTTTAGATCTGAACCATAACGTGTAGGAAGTTAATTTGATGGTCTGATTATTGTTTCATGGGTGAATTTCTTTTGCAATTGGTACTGGATACAGAGATCAACTCAGCTACTGTGTTCTGAATTTTTACTAAAGTACAACTATTTTTGCCAGATCAGATCAGTAGCCTACTTAATGGCTTATGTATATTTTTAATTAAAAGTTTCATAGTTAATAAGTTTAAACTTACAAATGAATTATGGTTGCCTAGGCAGTATATAAATTAACAATGCAAATATATAAAATGATCATGTAGAAAATAGCATCTCATAGAATTTATATAATTCATAATCATAGCAAAGCAGCAAATATTATAAGACTAGTCAGTACATAAAAAGCAGAATATTGTAATATCTGAATACCACATCTTCATGCCCTCTCGATTCTAATTTAAAATGAAAATATGAGAAATATGGACTTGCCACTTTTTAAGACAATCTTTACAAAATGTGAAGCCCACTGAAAAAACTATTTTTGTACAAGCTTTTCATTTTATCAGTTAAAAAAATCACAGTTTAACTGGAACCACCTATTGTTAATTTGATTCTCTTCTTTAGGGGATGAGAAAGTATATAGCAAGCAATAAAAGAAGAAAGTGACAAAGCAATTAGATGAATAGAATTGTGATCTGTGTTAATAATGGTATTATATATGTTTTAGATAGGAATTGGTCACATTTGTTAGAAGACCAGTCAATTCACGTATATAATTTATTAGTGCGTTTGTAATAAAAAGGGCTAATTCTTGAGTGACAAGGTAAATGTGGAGCTGAAAATGTCCCCTGAAAGCAGTGTAAAATCCAGAACAGACTGTGGGAGTCAGCTGCTACTGATACTGCCTTATTGTGCATTATTTAAAAACAGAGTTATATAGTTATTTTAGAGGAAATATGTTTTTTAAAGTTTTAAGCAACTGTGAGCCATTTCTGGTTGGTTACCTTCCACATAGAATGTGTGTGTGTGTGTGTGTGTGTATATATATATATAAAAATTTTTTTTTTTTTTGCGGCACCAGGGATCGAACTCATGACCTTGCACTTGCCAGGCAGGCGCTTAGGCCACTGAGCTAAATCCCCAGCCATAGAATCTATATTAAAGCAGATAGATATGACAAGATTCTTAAGCTCTGTATCCTTTCATTGTTCATTGAAAGTGTGATAGCAAGAGCATTATTTTGACTAATAAAAGCTACTTTGTGTGGTTGTGTACTTAATATGGAAACCATAGGTTGAGTCTTAGTTTTGATTATTAATTGCATGACCTCAGGCAGATTACTTATAACCAATTCAAACATTTATTAAGTTTATTTATGAAATGGGAAGGAAATCTCCCTATATATAAAGTGGTTTTATAGATTAAGTCATACTATATTTAAGAACTCATTTTAGAAAGTGCTGTATAAATCTAAACTTATTTCTCGTGAATTAAAAGTGAATAAAGCTAATTAGGCAATATTGAGTAGGACACCATGGCTTTGATGCAGAAGGGGTTATATTTTCAGATTTTAGGCTTACGAAATTAATTTTGGATTTGACTATTTGTCTTAAGGTAAATCATACACCTTTTTGGAAAGAAAAACTAGGTAACTATTTCTTCACGTCAAGATTAGTGTAAAATTCTTCACAAATTTGTTAATAGTAGTTTAAAGAAGAATATGACCTTGTAAATAATTTGCAGCATTTATATAATACTTAGGGTTATGTGCATTTTGTAATTTATTCTTTGTTAGGCATCATCTGAATTATGTCCCTATAATCCTGTTACGGAAAACATTTCCTGTATTGTACCTAATAATGAGATGGATCTGCATCTGGATTTTATATTTACTTCTGTGTATATTGGTAAAATAAAAGGAACTTCTAAAGGTTCAGTTACAGTAAGTATTTTCTCTTTCCTTTTTTGGAGTTTTGGATCTAAGATATTTTGAAATTTTTTTTGTGTGTACATGAAAATAATTGAGATTAATTTTACACAGGACACTTAAATTTTTAAAAGTCATTATACCTAATTTTCAGTGTGCCTTTTAATTCTCTCATTGTGAAATCTTATTTCTGATCTATGTTACTGAATGAAGTTTGTTTATTTGCACTTGAAAAAAGCCCTTGACTTGACAAATTTTGGGGCAAGGAGAAAGGTCTATTTAGAAAGCCAGTAAACCAAAGAAGTGGGGAGTCTGTTGCCAACAAGGACCACCTTTTGGAGTTCAGAGCAACACAGGGCCTTTATAAGGAAGGTAAGGAGAAGCAGAGGGGCAAAGGGCAGGGAGGTATATTTGAGCAGGGTCTTTATCATTGAGGGCAGTGCTGGCAAACCTATGGCACATGTGTGTCTTTGTTACTTTTCTCATCGCCGAGATAAAATACCCAACACTCAAAGTTAAAAGAGTAGAAGTTTATTTGGCTCTCAGCTTGCAGAGATTTCAGTTCATAGTTGGCTGCCTCCAAGGCAGGAGGGCATGGCAGGGGACATCGCAGAGGAGAAACAGTTCATGATAGGCAGAAGGGAGCAAGCAGCAAGAAAGCAGGCAAACAGGAGGCAGCAGAAAACAAGCATCAGCAGCAAACAACAGGTGACAAGCAGCACACTAACCCTATTTTTGTCCCTTACATTTTTATCAAGGCTACCTGCACTTAAGGTGGGTAGCACTCACATCCAGGGTGGTGGGATTTGTTAGGGACCCCAGATTATAAATTGAGTCTAGGGGTTTTCCAAGGCTGCCCTTTTCCTGCTCTTTGAGCCAGATTGGAATACAGAAACTGCCTGGTAACCTGTTATCTTTCCCCACCATCCTCATCAACATAAAGACCTTCTTTAGCATAAGGATGCTTCATTAAGAAGTTTGAAAGATAGTTTCATTAGATCTTCTCTAAAGTTCTTACGAAATTCAGGTAAGAATTCATTGGGATCTGGACTATTCTTTGTTGGTAGTTTTAAAATTTCTTCTTCAGTTATTGATTGATGCTGGGTTATTTGTAATTTTTACATCTTCCTATTTTAACTTTGGTACTTCATGTGTATCTAGGAATTTGCCCATTTCTTCTCAGTTGCCCATCATTAGAGTGCAGGTTCATAGTAAGTATCGATGATCTGAATTTCTGTAGGATCCATTGTGATTTTGCCCTTTTCACTCCTAGTTGTATGGATTTGAGTCTTTCTTTTTTTTTTTTCATAAGGTTGGCTAAGAGTCTGTCTGTTTTGTTTAATCTCTAAAAGAACCAGCTTTTGGATTCATTGATTCTTTGTATTGTTTTCTTAGTCTCAACTGCATTAATTTCTGCTCTGATCTTTATAATCTTTTCCTTTGTATGAGCTTTGGGTTTAGCTTGCCTTTCTTTTTCTAAAACCTTGAGGTTCAATATTAGGTTATTTATTTAAGCTTGCTCTGTATTTCTGGTGTAGGAATTCACTGCTACTAATTTCTGTTGTGGAACTGCCTGCTACAAGAAGCATGCTACTGAGAAGCATGTGTATGCGGTTGTTCGGTGGTACACTGTAGGTATCTATTAAGTCCATTTGTTTAGAGGTTCAGTTCAGTTCTGATACTCATTTTTTGATTGTCTGTCTTGTTGACCTATTTGTGACAATGTGATATTGAGGTCCCAAATTGCAATTGTATTAGTGCTTATCTGACTTTTCATGTCCATTATTGTTGGTTTTATACTGTTGGATGCACCAGTATTTGGTGGATGTATGTATTTATGATTGTTGTCTCTTCCTCTTGGGATTGTTCTGTTAAGAAGTGTTTAGCAGTCTCTTCTGATCAATCTTGGCTTGAAATCTACTTTTGTGCAAATAGAACTGCTACCTCTGTATTTTTCTGGGATCCTCTTGCATAGAGTATTGTTTTCTATCCTTGAGTTTCAATCTATGAATTTTTTTTGAGTTAAATGAGTTTCTTGTATGCATCATATTGTTTGATCTTGTTTCTTGAACCATTCCACCAATTTGTTTCTTTTGATTGGTGAATTGAGACCATTCACAGTGATAATTATAACTGATATATATTGATGTATCTTCATCATATTATTTTACTGTTGTTGGTTTCCTTTCTTTTTCTTCTGTTTTATTGCATGCCTCACCTGGTAGATTCATTGTATTGTGATTCTTGAAACTTTTTGGAGTGCTGAAGGATGAAGAACTTTTTAGTGGGTCATGAATTTCTTCAGGTGTTCTTTATCATGGAAATGTCTTATTTCTGTATCAATTTTGAAAGATAATTTTGTGGGGTACATCATTCTGGATTGGAAGGTTTTTTTTTAAACACTTGAAATACTTTACTCCTAGTGCGTCTTGACTTAAGTGTTTGAGTTGACAAGTCTGTGATTCTGATGGGTTTTCCTTCATATGTGATTTATTTCTTCTTTTTGACAGGTTTTAATATTATGTGTTGCATTGAATTTCTGTAATCTTAACTATTACATGTGCTGGGGTAGTTTTCTTTCTGATCAGGACTATTTGGAGTTCTGTATGACTCACTTACCTATATCTCAAGCTTTTTGTCTGTGCTTGGAAAGATTTTTGTTATTACTTCTGTGAACAGGTTTTTTTATGCCCTTTGTGCTATTTTCTGATTCTTCATTGATTCCAATTAATCTTGTATTATTCTTCTTTGTGTCACCTAGCAGCTGTTGGATTGATTTTTTTGTGATCTGTATTTTTAAGAGGGTTTTCATTTGATTATTTCCAACCACAAGACTGTCATCTAAATCTCATATCTGCTTTCATATTTGTTAACTCTGCTGGGTATACTTTCAGTAGAATTTTTAATCTCCTAGATTTTTGTTTGAGTCTGTTTCATGGACTTTTGTTCTTTTCTATGTTGGTCATTCACAGTTCCCATGTCTTAGGCTCCTTTATTTATTTATTTATTTATTTTTTATCTATGTGTACTCTAGATTTACTATTTTTTTATTGTTGTTTTTTTATCTCTATTTCTGTTTTAGTTTTGTGAAGAGACTTACTAATCTGTTTCATAGTTCTGCTGCCACCATTTCATAAAATTCAGGAGAGAGGTTTTGTATTTTTTCTATCTTGATGCCCCCTTGATTTGCTTTGGATGATTTGGGGATTATGTGTTGTATCTTGTTTCCATGTTTTCTCATTTTATATTTTTGTTTTCTTTACTTACTTTCTGTGTTGATGCTTGTAAATTGCTCTTAGTAGGTTGTTTTATTATTAGTACTGAGACCTCTTTAGGAAATGACTAGTTTTCTATTTCTTCTAGGCTTAGCTGGCTTTTGACTTGAGTCTGTCCCAATTTATTAGGCATGAAAGGTTGCTACCTGTTTGGTCTGCCACTTAGTCCTTTGGTACTGTGCTCATATATTGCTGAAGACTCCCAGACAATCTAGGTATTGACATACAAGCAAGATCAATTGATTCCAACAATGTCACCTTGGTTAATGTAGTACAGTCAGTAATAACAATAGTATTAAGCACAGACGAGAAAATGACAAACTGCTAAGTATTGATTTGCCAACTTTAACCATAGGTACAAGATTATGGTTATACCACAAGATCTAGATGGAGCATGGTGGCACATGCCTATAATCCCAGCACTTGGGAGGCTGAGGAAGGAGGATCACTGTGAGTTCAAAGACAGCTTGAACTACATAGTAGAACCCTGTCTAAGAAAAAAGAAAAGGAAAAAAAAAACCCAAGATGTACAAATCAGACAATTATATACCATAAATATCATCCATTCAATAGAGCTGTTCTAAGAAGAGACAATGTTTAAAGGGGATAAGAGGAAAAAATAGATAAATAAAATAAAGAGATTAGAAGCAAGGCTGAAGGACAAAGGAAGATTGTCCAAGCCTGGAGAAACTGGTGAAGAAGACAGAAGGGAAAGAAAGAAAAAACAAGAACCAAATAAAACAAAAAAACTAAATGTTCATACTCATGAAAAAATTAAAAGAAGCAATAAAAAACCAAACCAAACCAAACCAAAAACAAAAAAATCCTAAATGAACAATACAAGAAACCAAAAGCAAAGGAGGGAGAAAAAGAGAAGTTTCTCTGTGATTTCAACCTAGTAGTTATCATTTGGGTTCTCCAGTTATGTGGTAGTGTCCAATTCAATGAATGACTGCTGTTGCATGTCTGCCATTGCTGGTAGACAAAGGAGGCAGTCAGAGCCCCAGATCTGTGGTAAATCCTTGCAAGCCTGCAGCAGAATTAGGACAGGGTGCTAGATAACGCCAGCAAGCCTGTAGTAGAATTAGGGTGGGACACTGATTCTGTGCTTTCAACTCTACAGAAGTTCAAGCTGATCCTGGACTCTGGTTGTGGTGTTTTGGCCTGAGTCATTCAGCCTATAACATTCTGGATGTCTCTTGCCACCCTGACCATGGCTCTCACACTCTAGATGTTTCTCACAGTTGTATCTCACCCAGTCACTGTGGGATTTCAATACTGGTAGCCCCCAAAGCTTAACTCATGACTGCTCCGAGTTTCAGGTTCAGTTGGCCTCTCTTTATATTGGTATCCAACCAAAAACCCTCTCCAGGGGCATGATAATTGCCTAGACTAGAGTCAGTGCATAGCATGTACTCCTCTGTTCCATTGATCCATTTCTCACTGGAGGCGGGTGAGTTGCCTGCTCTCACTGAGTCTCTATAGATTTGACGTTTTCTTAGGCCATGAACTGGGAGCTGGAAAGAAAGTGCAGGTTGCCCCTCCTTTATTCTGTGTTGAGGTCTGTCTCTTCACTTTCACTTTCTCTGTGGGCTCTAATTTTCCCTTCAGATCCTTCCTAGGTCCCAGGGATCCATACCTGTCCTTTTGTTTTCAAGATTTTTGTTTTCCAGTGTCTTGAATCTGAATCTGTTTTTCTTTTCCTTTTTTTTTTTTTTTTTTGAGACAGTGTTTCAGTGTGTAGTTCAAGGTAGCCTTGAGTTTACTTTGTAACCTAGGCTGGCCTTCAACTCTCAGTGATCCTCTTCAGCCTCCTGAGTGCTAGGATTACAGGTGTGTGCCACCCTATCCAGCTGGATTTCGAATCTTAGGTTGATTTGTTACTGCTTACTGCTCTGCCATCTTTCCAGGAGTCTAACAGATATTTTGCTAATAGTTGTAGTAATTTTCACTGTTTTGGGAATAGGGCAGAGGATATCAAAATGGTGATGTATGGTTTCTGCTTTCAAGGAATTTGTAGTTTAATTGAAGAAACACACATATAGTTACTTACTTTATCATAAAATGCACATTGAATATATTTACAAGTGGGAATATGTAGGAGTGAGAATCGTAAGTGCCTGAAGAATCAGGGAAGTGTTCACACACCAGACAGCATACAGTGTACGATTTGGGGCAATTGTGTACTTGATGACTATAAAGTAGGAAGACCCAATGCCATTAAACATAACATACAGGTGTGGAAAATTCTAGGAGCTACATATGATGGTAGCTTGTTATACTTAAGGTTGCTTTGATTGAAAATTCAAGAATGATTTGGTTTAAATTAATATTCCATACCACCAATTTTCAAATATTAATGGTTTTGGCATGCTGGATGTATTTTTAAAATTATATATTTTTAATTGTTCTACAATTCTTTTACTTGAAAGGAATTTTGTTCCTTTTTCAGAATTTTCTCCCTTTGTTTTTTCTTTTTTCATTATAAATTCATGTTTAACCACACACTTCTTTTCAGTTCTTTGTATTGGGAAAATTTGGACAACCGCCAGGTGTGATACATCCAACATAAATATTTAACAGTGAATCTTTTATTATTAAATGTAATGTGTTACTATACAATTGGTTGAGCTAGTTATGGGCAAAAAATAAAACCAGACCAAAAAACTACTAATTAGTAAAGGAGCAGTGTAAATGCCATGTACTGAATAATCTTTTATTCACAGACAACTGCTGCTAATTCTATAGTGTGTATCATTCTATATTCTTCATATATATAGATGGATAGATAGAGACATTGAAACAAAAACTAGATAGATACATTGAAACAAAAGGATATTGCACATACTATTCCACGGTTTATCACAATTATGTTAATTTAGTTTAACTTCCTTTTACATAATGTGATATTTGTATTATCTTTAACAACTTCCATTTGTTGGTTATTTCAGTTGGCCTAGTGTTTTGTTTTACATTTTATAGGGTCTGCAAATAAAGTAGGTTTCAAAAATTGCCTCATCTTTTTGGATTTTTTTTTTTGTAATTAGAATAAAATGCTTAAGGATGTGGTGGTGTGGGTTTGCAATCCCAGGACTTGGGCAGCTGAGGCAGGAGGATTGCAGTGAATTCATGGTCAGCCTGGGCTACATAGTGAGTTTAAGGCCAGCCTGAACTCCATAGCGAGATGCTGTCTCCAAAAAAATGCTGAAAATATGTAATTATAGAAATGTAGTTTAGGGACCAGGGATCTAGCTCAGCAGCATAAGTGCCTGCCTGGCAAGTTCAATCCCCGGTGCCGCAAAAAAAAAAAAGAAATGTAGTTTAGTAAATCAAAGTGACTACATGTATGCAAACAAAAGTTTAGAGGAATTTTACAAATATTTAAAGATACAATGGAGAGAATGTAGACAGTTTTAAAAACTAAAGGAAGTATAATGAATAACAAAAATATGGGGACTTCTGGGAAGATGGTGGAACAGTAAGCAGTACAGTAAACAGCCTCTCTGAGGGACACAGTCCAGATGCCGGAATATAGCATTGTAGGGATGGCAAGAAGGAAGGAAGTGGGTCCCCTGAACCTAGGAAGAATCTGAAGTGTGAATTGAAGCCTACAGAGAGAGTAAAAAGAAAAACTTAAGCGAACAAGAAGGTGGTAGCTGGCAGTGCCTGAGTCTGGAGCCAGACTCACTGTGCGAGAGGAGCTGTTGGAACCTGGGGATGCACAGTCATGGTGACGGTGGCTGCTGGTGACCCCATAGGCCTCTGCAAAGAGATGTGGCAGTGGCAGGGAGAGGCAGACACAGAGGACTGCACTGGCTGGTGGTGAGTGCAAAGGACTCAGTCCTCCAGCAGGAGAGAGTGATTGGCCGGGAGCCATTTTGGAGTTGGGCTGGAACTGCTCCGGGCTTCCTCCAGCAGGATGCAGACCAGCAGAAATTGCTTGGACCAAGTCCTGCACCCGTGTGCATTCCAGAGACCATCATGTAGGTTCTCCACCAGTAACCAGCTCAGGCCCACAGGCCATGGTCAGCCCCATTCCTGCACACACTCCACCAGTCCTGGGGAGCCAATGCAGGCTGGGGAAAACAGACCAGCACCAGTGCATCCTAGGACCACCATCACATACCCATAGTCAGCACTGACTAGAAAAACCAAACAGTCTCATTTCAGAGAAGTTGTCGCCAATGCCAGAAGTGCCTGGGACCCCACTACCCACTTGTCCAGAAGAACCCAGGAATATGTCAAGACAAAGAAGGAAAAGGCAGTCTCTGGCCTCCAACCCAAGCAGTGCAAATTTAGGAGATGTAAACATGGAAGAGATTGAGAGTTGCACACCTGAAATGTCTGAAGTGATGTTAACTGAAGTAAAGAAACAACTTCATGAGACTACAGAAGAAATTAGAACAGAAATACTGTCTCAGGTAAAAGAAGAAATGAAAAACATAAAAGAATTGCTAAGCACCTCTAAAGAAGACATAGATAAAAAAAGCAGAGAAACATAGGAAAATGAGGAAAACCATGAATGAACATTATAAAAAATAGAGTACATGCAACAGATTCAAAGAGATATCTAAGAAATTAAAAACTCCATTGAAAGCTGGCAAAAACCATTTGAAAGAAACTGAAGATAGACTTTCAAACCTTGAAGACAGGTTTGCAGCTTATGATCGTGAAATGAAAGAGCTCTTAAAAATAACAAGGACTCAGTAAAGTAACAATTCAACAGATGCTAGATAACTCAAAGAAGTATAACTGAAGAATTAAAAATGTGAGTGAAAAAGCAGGGGTCAACACAAATGCAATCAGGACTCTATTTACAGAAATAATTTCTGAGAACTTCTCAAGCATGGGAAAACGAAGTGACATTTAAATAAGTGAGGCATATAGAACTCCAGCTAGCCATAACCAAAACAAATCTACACCCAGACACATAATAATCAAGATCCCAGAAATTCAACACAAGAACAGAATATTAAAAGCTGTTAGAGAAAAGAAACAGACCACCTATAAAGGAAAACCCATCAGAATCACAGCAAACCTCTCAACACAAACCATCAAGTCAAGAAGAGGCTGGAGTGAAGTAATGCAAATCTTGAAAGAAAACAACTTCCAACCCAGACTGATGTACCCTGAAAACCTTTCTTTCAAAATTAATGGAGAAACAAGATACTTCCATGACAAAGAACAACTCAAGGAATTCATGACCACCAAACCAATCCTACAAAGAGTACTAGAGAGATATAAAAATGACCATGGTCCCAGGAACAGTGGCAGAGAGTGATCACCGAGCAAGGCAGACAGTTGAATGGTGGGGAAAAGTAGGGAGCCAATGGCAGGAAAATAACATGGCAGAGACAAGCCAGTGCATGTTGACCATAACCATTAATGTAGATGGCCTCAATGCACCGATAGAAAGAAACACAGGCAGAGTGGACCAGGAGACAGGATCCATCAATATGCTCTATACAAGAAACACATTTAACTAGAAAGAAAATTTATAGACTGAAAGTCAAAGGAGAGAGAACAATGCCTTATATGACAGGGAACCAGAAAAAAAGGTAGGGGTAGCTTACCTATCAACTGTAGATTGGATAAGAAAGACATGGCATTTTTATACAATGGAAACCTACTCAGCTATAAAGGAAGATTACCACAAGGCTCTTGTAGGTAGATGGATACAACTTGAGATCATGCTCATGGATGAAATGATTCAGAGTCACATGGGTGAATTTTTGTGTTGTCTCCCTAGTATAACAAACTAAAGAAGTTAGTGGGATCCAAAATGCACAATACATATGGTGAAAGTGAAAGGGGAGGCACTGTCTAAAATGGGAAGGCAGTGGCCATTGTTAATCTATTATTGTGATTTGAAACCCATATTGTTTTCATTGTTCTGTTTAGTTTGGTTTTATTCTGTTTTGTTTGATTTTATTGTACTTGATGGCATGGACAGCTATTTCAAAGATAACAGGAAATATGGTAGCCATCATGGATTTCTTATTGACTTGTTTTGAAGTCCTATGTTGCTTTCATTGTTTTATTTTGATTTATTCTACTCTAATTCACTTTGTTTGATTGTATTATGTCTGAAGGTATAGGCAACTACTCTGAAGATAACAAGCATTATGATAGCTGCT
>RJWT010023917.1:5937-16749 GCA_004365215.1 Cuniculus paca | reverse complement strand
ACATCTTTGGCTGGCTATCTCACTGAGTGTCATGTACAGCATTGCCCTGCTAGGAAACAGCCTCATCATGACTGTCATCTGCATGGATTCCACTCTCCAAGAGCCTATGTATTGCTTCCTATGCATTCTGGCTGCTGTGGACATTGTTATGGCTTCCTCTGTGGTACCCAAGATGGTGAGCATCTTTTGCTCAGGAGATGGCTCCATCAGCTTCAATGCTTGCTTTGCTCAAATGTATTTTGTCCATGCAGTCACAGCTGTGGAGACAGGGCTGCTGCTCGCCATGGCTTTTGATCGCTATGTAGCCATCTGCAAACCACTACATTACAAGAGCATTCTCACACCGAAAGTGGTGCTGGTAATGAACATGACCATTGTGTTCAGGGCTGTCATATTCATGTCTCCATTGAGTTGGATGTTGAGTCATTTACTATTCTGTGGCTCCAATGTGGTTCCCCATTCTTACTGTGAGCACATGGCCATGGCCAAGCTGGCATGTGCTGACCCCATGCCTAGCAGTCTCTACAGTTTAATTGCTACCTCCATTATTGTGGGTTCTGATGTGGCCTTCATTGCTGCTTCCTATACCTTGATTCTCAGGGCAGTGTTCAGTCTTTCCTCAAAGAATGCTCAGAGGAAGGCATTAAGCACATGTGGCTCCCATGTGGGTGTCATGGCCCTGTACTATTTACTTGGGATGACATCCATCTATATAGCCTGGCTAGGGCAGGACAGAGTGCCCTTGTGTACTCAAGTGCTGTTAGCTGACTTGTACCTGATTATTCCACCCACTTTAAACCCCATCATTTATGGCCTGAGAACCAAACACATACAAGAAAAAATATGGAGCTTGCTGATAATAGTGTCTGTTTGACCACTCCACTCAGGGCGTATAAATGCAGAATGATTTCTACCTTGAGCTTTCCAGTCAACTGCAAAAGAGTTTTAGGAATCTATGGAACTGGATTGACTTATCTAGCACTATAAGTATTCTATGAAGAGGCTGTACAGAGTATCTCTGTGTAACTTTCCATTTTTAGCAAGAATGTAAATGCAATTCTGATTTTATTTCAATCATATTAGTATATGGATCAGAGATAAGTTTGGGCAGAAAATGCAGATTTGGAATTTTTCTTTTCTTAATTCTTGATCCATTTTTCCAATGTAATACCTTACCCATCCTTTTGTTAAGGAAAATAACTGTTTAACATCTTTTCCTCAAAACTCGCCTGATGTTTGGAAATTGTCCTTCCCTTCATGGGATTATATGAATGAAACTTAATTATATGACCCTGTTCTCTGATTGCTGATGAATTCACTCAACTTGAGTCATGTTTTCATACCTATATCAGAGTCCTGTTCCAGTCAAAATGGATTACAGTTAACTGAGGAGATTAAACTTGAGATCAAAGATGGTGGTACTTTTCCAACACACGAACTTGGAAAGAGAAATCTGAAAAACAGCAAGAGAAGTCATTTAACAACATGGGATAAAGAGAGTGTTTTTCTGGTTCCATAGTTCAAATTGATTTTTTCATGCCAAGGTACATGCCCGTTAGTAACTTCCATAAGATATTTACATGTTTTAAAATTTTAGTTGTTTTTTAAGGTAGTTGGTTGTCGTATCAATGATAAACTTTTTGTTCTTAAGCATTATGGAAGCTAAGTCAGTATGTCTTTGCTTTATGCATGCTTCTTTGTGCTTTCTAGACCTACTCTGTGTTACTCATTTTTGAAAGAAAGAAGAAAGGGGTCAAATATAACTTATGTCTTCCTTCTTGTAGGATTCCTCTCTGGATCTTTCTGGAAGGAAATTGATAGATAACAAAATAGAAACAGAAATAGAAACATCACTACTGTGCTTAAGGTGTCTATAATCTTACATAGTTTTGGTTTCTGTTCAGTTTTATTCTTTCAGAAAGTCTGGAACTGAATATTCAATATATATTAACAGCAAAAGATCTCATGTCGGAGACACATATATTTGATTCTGACATCTTTTAAAATCTTAATAAAATACAATTTTCTAATAGTGTTAAAATTGAAAGTGTATCACTAGCGCAGATCCTATTTTTTTTTTTTTTTTGGTACCAGGGATCAAACTCAGGACCTTGAATTTGACAGGCAGGTGCTTTGCTGCTGAGCTAAATCCCTGGGCCTCTGTTTTAATTTACCTATGTGATACATTAACTATCTCTGTTACCTTTATAAGCTAATTTTCATAGCAAATGACTTTCTTCCAAGGATATGTTCATTTAAGAGATCTATTATACAGCAATGTGATTACAGTTAATCATGAGATAGTATATGCCTAACAACAAAAGCAAAAACAGATAGAAAGAACTGCATGAAACATAAGTAATTTTATGTAACAAAGGACACAACATGGTGAATTTGCAACCTTCAGAATGAAAGAAAAGATTTATGATCATATATTTAATAAAGGTCTCCTCTCTAGTAAATAAAGAAGTCCTAAACTCAACAGAAATTGTATACTTTAGTGAGAAACGGGCAAAGGACTTGAATGGGAATTTCTGTCAAGATGACATAAACTAACATGAAAAGATACTTTGCATCCCTAATCACTAGACAAATACAAACCAACTCTATAATGTATGCTATTTCTTATTCATTGAGATGGCAACATAAAAAAAAGAATAAATTTTGGCAAGGATATGGAGAAACTGAAGCCTTTGTGTGTTGTCTGTGGGGATTTTAAGTGATACAAACATTGTAGCAGATTATGGATATTTCTCAAGAAATTAAAAATGGGACTCCTATGGAATGCAGCAAATTGCCTCGTAGGTATACACACAAAAAATTAAAAACATTATCTCTAAGAAATTCTAATTGGCACACCCATGTTTAAAGTGGCACTCACTGACATGAGGTATACGAAAAAGTGAAAAATATTGTATTTGCTAGAATTTGAATCTAGAGTCTTTGGTTTATTAGTTTTTTGTATACCATTTCTATGTATATCACTTCATCTATGAAATGTAGATATAATGAAAGCAGCTATGTCAGAATTTGTGAAAATTAAATGAGATAAACATAGAAAGCATCTATTAGGGTGACTAGTGACTGACTGATAGCAGGCTTTCACAAATCTAAACCAATTTAAATCCTTTTATTCTCATGCATAATAAATTTTATTCATTACTCTAACACTTAAGCATTCTCTGAGGACTTGAAGAAACAAAGGTTGTTTAGTCACTGGGCAACCACCTCTGCCTGCAGTCTGAAAAGCCCCAGGGACAGAGCACAGAGGAAAACCAGTCTGGAGGAATTACAGCGTCTAGTTGCTGGGCCAAGGCCAAGTGAAGTCAGGATGTCCAGGGAAAAGACAGGGTGATTGAGTATCTACCTGAAGAGGGCTCCCAGAGGGAGGGCTTTGAAGAGGACAACACTCAGTATAATTCTGTATTGTTTTCTTTGATTCCCTATAGCTCCTCTTGATGGGTTTTGTACTTATACTCCCCTTCTTTTGGGTGAAAAGAGCCTATCACAGAAATTGAACTGAGAAAACTATGTGATGTGGGTGACTGACCTGGAGATTGGAGATAACTCCGATGAGTCTCAAGCCCTGGGTCATGTAGAAAGGAGGATTTTAAGTCCTCAACCCAACTATAAAAGGCTGGCTAGGTCTAGAGCATACTGCGAATACCAAGAGTTTCTTCTGAAAATAATGGGAGGGTGGAGGGGGTCGGAGAGGCAATGGAACATAGGACTATAGTTCAAATATGCACGAAGAGTAAGTCCAGCCTTGGGATGGTTGGGAGACAGATTCCAAGCAGAGTGATGACAAAAGACTTAAGCAATAGGGCTGATTGGAAGTATGTTTGGTTGGGTAAGGGAGACACTCAGGTAAGAACATTTAGTGTTCTCAGATATGTCTCTATTTAAATGAGTTATATGTTAGGTTTTTTTCAACCTCTAAAACAATTTTAATTTGGATTATGAATTTCCCATGCTCTAAATAGTATAGAAAAGTCCTCTAATAGCCTGTGTATTTTTTTCTTTGAATTATTGTTGTGAAGTGATTAGTCTGAGCTAGGTTTTAGTGACAACATCAAGATCTCATGTGTATGTCTCTGGGCCAAGGCCAAGAGTTGAAGCCAGCTTTGGGCCTGGAACTGAAAGTGTGTTTTAGGAGTTTGGCCAGAGCTTCCTGAAAAGTGCCTCTCAACAGTCAGGAAGCAATTGTGTCTGCATCTTGGCCTGGGTGGGGGTCATGTGGGTGTGTCTGTGCACTCACAGTATGAAATTTATCATGTGGTGCACTTTAGGTTTCTGCATCTTCCTGCACTAGGTTATACACCAATCAAAAAGTCAATCCTAAAATGAGACAGGCACTGATGCTAAGTTGTATCATTGAATTGGCAACAGATCTTTGTTGGCATTCTCTGTTCATCTCAGCAGTAAAATTTTCAGTAGCAATAGTTTGAATGAAATCAAACTTTATAAAAGAGACACCTTACATACCCGAGTGCCTTTTCTTTGAAAAGACTTACAGCACACACAAATTGGGAGCAGTGCTGATCAAGAAGAAAAGTAAATGAAGGGAAAACAAAAACACTTTGAGGATCATAAAAGGAATGTAAGGTGAGAATGCTGGGATTGGATTGGAAGAGTGGGGCAGGGCATTAGGTGAAGCTGCCCTCAGAAGAAAGATGGGTTTATGGGGCAGCTAGGAGAGGAAGGTACTAGATTAGAGATGACTGGGTGGTAGGCATTCTGGATCCTCTGATCTTCTTCAGATCCTTGGACAGTGAGCTGGTGGCCTCCAGAGCAGGTACAGTAGTCTTAGGAATATGCAGATTTTTTTCCACTCTAAGCCACTGTTCCACTTTGAAAGCTTTCTTCTGTCCTCTCTTGATCCAGCACTGAAGATGTCTCACCTTGCGGTTACACACTGCAAGGATCTTACAGTCTATAACTGGATTTTTCTACTTTATTCAGCATCAAATTGTAGAGCATTTCTTGTTCTTACGGTTTCATTTTTTTGTTGTTGGGTTTATTTGTTTCAATGAAGATGACAGCTTTTCATCAGGTTTCAGGCATTTGGATTTTTTGAATACGCCTGAAGACTGTCCTCAAGTCTTCTGTGTGTACTGGGGTGTGGAGTTGATCATTGCCCAGCTCTCTAAGAGGGAAATAATAGGGATGGTATATGCTCTTTAGGGTGGAGGATCAGGTGAAGGTTTGTCTATGCCTGCCTAACAATGAAAGTGTCTACTACGACAATTGGGATCTGAGAACAGAAATCTATCACTCAGGTTCCCAACGGTTTATTCAGTTAATCCAGAAGGATCTAGGATCCAGGTCCCTGAAGAGAAATTAAAAGTTGGAAGATAGAGACAGTATTGGTGGATAATTCTATGATAGCTATTTATTCTAGAAATCTTTTATTGAGGGGAGACACAGAAAGTGAGACCAAAAATCAGTTTTTAAGTTTTAACAAACAAGAGGTCTTCATAAAAATTGCCCAGAAATATAAGAGCTCTAGGATTTTGTAGTATGATTACTGTTAAGTCAGCGTAAGTTGCTCTGTTATTGTGTTGCCCAACTAGGACAATGCTTTGAGAGATGTGCAGTATGTTAAGGAAATAAGTGTCTGGGGCAGAAAATTAATAGAAATTGATATAGTGTGTTCCACACATGGGATCTTGAGTCCAGTTCTGAGGTCAAATTCCCTATCCCTGTCCCTAGGGATAGAAGTGATCTGACAGTAATGGGAAAAACTTTAAAGCACCAAATAGCTTGGATAATGGATACTTATCCAACAACTTCTCCATCCTTAATTTCATTTCAATTTGGCCAAGCATTATACAGAAGCACAGCTGTGAAACACTCTTAGAATTTATTATTAGAGTTGGGTTGTAGATGTAAGAGAGACCTTTTTACAGATGTGACAATGGAAAATAAAAAGTAAACAGGCAGAGAAAAAAGACAAAAGCTGTGAACTAAGAGCTGGTCAGTAGGATTATAACCAGTAGACTTTTAAACAGTAAGCTTATAATAGTAGGCTTAAAGCAGTGGCCTTACAAAGTACAGTAGACTGTTCACCACAGTGGGAACAGAAGAGCTTTGTAATATATTGCTGCTGGGTGAGACATGTTCAGTGGTAAGTCACAGAAGGCCAAGAGAAAGTGAAAGCAGTGCAATTTAGTTGGGGAATGAGTGCGCGCACATGTGGGTGTCTGTGAGTGTGTGTGCTTGTGTGTTCATGCACTTGTTTGCATGCGTGTGTACAAGTGCCAGTGTGTGTGTTAATGTATTAATTTGGCCTTACCTATTTAAGTATGGTATTTGGTACAATTTGGACTATAGGATGAAGCAGGCAAAACACTCTCCTTTTTTTAATTAGTTACACTTTATTTAGCACCTTTGTATAAGTTCATGCTAATCACTTCACACAACTTCTCATTTAAGTATCAAGAAAAATCTCTTTGAAATAAACACATTATTGCCGGGCGTGGTGGCTCACGCTTGTAATCCCAGCACTTGGGAGGCTGAGACAGGCAGATCGTTGTGAGTTCGAGACCAGCCTGGGCTACAAAGTGAGCTCAAGGCCAGCCTGAATGGCATAGTGAGACCCTGTCTCAAAAACAGGGCTGGGGATCTAGCACAAGGTCGTGAGTTCAATCCCCGGTGCCGCAAAAAAAAAAAAAAAAAAAAAAAAGAAATAAACACATTATTTCCATCCTTTTGATGAACAAATTAAAGGTTTTTTGTTTACATAATTTGATCAAGAGAAAATGGCTAGAAAGTGACAGAGTAGGGTTTTCAGTCCCTGTTATATGAATCTTTCAAGGTTTTCCTGCCTTGATGAGGTAAGACAAAGCACATTTTGAGTGGGGTACTAAAAGTATGCAGAGTTCTTATGTTCTATTATAAGTAAAACTAAAAGTTTCTAGAAGGAAGTCAACCAACATTCTCCAAAGCCAGGAGAAACCATTAAATAAATAAAAGTAAAACTAAAAGTTTCTAGAATAAAATCAACGAACAATATCCAAAGTCAAGAGAAACGATTAAATAAGGGGCTTTGTAAGGAAGATTCCCAGAGAGTTGTGAGTTTGTACATGATACCCAACTCAAAACAAAATCAAAAGAAAAAATACAAAAGTGATATCACACAGGATTGGTAGTAAATACTGACCAGTTCTATTCAGATTTACCCTACCAAGTCTTTATCCATGGTACCTTTTGAATGAGGCAGGTATAGGGCAAGCACAGCAATAAACAGAAATTCCCAAGCTTCAGAGTTTAGCTCCTGTATGCACAGTCTTACAACAAAGTAATGTCACATACTTTATAAAAAAACTATCCAAATCTATTTTTGGACTGTTATGCTTAGGTGGGTTTAACTCTTGGAAGTTATAGGTGGAAAGACTCAGATGTGTATCTCAAATTTACTACATAATTGCTATGTGATATTGGATAAACATTTCATTTCAGTTATGCCAACTATCATGTATAGGTGGCTTTCTATATTAAAAATAGAGAACTATAATCACAATATAAGTACTATCCTTTTTGAAATATACTGGTACATACTATGTTCAAACAAAAGTTCTTTACTTCTGCATGATAAAGCTTCCTTGTTTTCTAGAATATCTTGGTACTTTGTCATGAATAGAGGGTTAAACTTACTGAGGAATCGTGAAAAAATATGATAGGAGTTCATCTATAATATAACCCCAAATTCTGTGTACTTAAATATTCATGGAATATAGTTCAAGGAAACTAAAGGATGGTAGAGATTACTAATATCCTCATTATTCATTATCTCATATGGAAAGGAATAATGTTCTCTAATTTTCTAATTTTCCTGAACCTATTACTGAATATCTTTAACCATAAAGATGTTTCCTTCATTTTTTCTGTAGGTACTAAACTGAGGATACAAACACTGACAAGCTTGAGCTTAAAAAGTTCATTATTTCAGTTAATAATTATTAAATTCAGTAAGTAAACTTGGAAATAAAAGATAATTTCTTGCTTCTGATTGGCCAAGGATTATGTGGAAACTGTTTACTATAATCCACATATACTTACAAATACACATGTATCCCACAGGTAAGGATCAGATACTTGGCATAAATCCACAAAAAAAAAAAAGGACATACACTGAGAGCATACAATGAATTCACAGGTAGGATACTGAAATTTCCCATTTAAATGTTTCATAGTTTAGCTGGAAACATTTTACGAACTCAGAAGAAAAGTACCATTCTAACATGAAATGGAAGAGACAGCTCAGAGAATATTTTCCAAAGGACACAACCCAAGAACTGATCTTGAACAATGAATAGAAATAACTGAGACAAAGACTATTGAAAAAGATGAAAAATGGAACAGGATAGCTTTATCAGATGTTACTATTCTGGTCTTGAGAATATTTCTAAACCAAGAATATCCTCAGTTTTTTATCAACACCACAGACAAAAATAAATCTGAGAGATTTGTATTTTTTGTTCCATCATTATATACCTTAAGAGTAAAAGAATCTTCCATACAATGCCTGGGCCACCTTACAATCACACAATGGAAAATCCTGCCACATTCTTCCTTGTGGGCATTCCTGGTTTGCAGTCTTCACATCTTTGGCTGGCTATCTCACTGAGTGTCATGTACACTATTACCCTGCTAGGAAACAGCCTCATCATGACTGTCATCTGCATGGATTCCTCTCTCCAAGAGCCTATGTATTGCTTCCTATGTATTCTGGCTGCTGTGGACACTGTTATGGCTTCCTCTGTGGTACCCAAGATGGTGAGCATCTTTATCTCAGGAGATGGCTCCATCAGCTTCAATGCTTGCTTTGCTCAAATGTATTTTGTCCATGCAGTCACAGCTGTGGAGACAGGGTTGCTGCTGGCCATGGCTTTTGATCGCTATGTAGCCATCTGCAAGCCACTACATTACAAGAGAATTCTCACACCTAAAGTGATGGTTGCAATGAGTGTGACCATTGCATTCAGAGGTATTGTATCTATGATTCCATTGAGTTGGATGTTGAGTCATTTACCATTCTGTGGCTCCAATGTGGTTTCCCATTCTTACTGTGAGCACATGGCTGTGGCAAAGCTAGCATGTGCTGATCCCATGCCCAGCAGTCTCTACAGTTTAATTGCTACCTCTATTATTGTGGGCTCTGATGTGGCCTTCATTGCTGCTTCCTATACCTTGATTCTCAGGGCAGTGTTCAATCTTTCCTCAAAAAATGCTCAGTGGAAGGCACTAAGCACTTGTGGCTCCCATGTGGCTGTCATGGCCCTGTACTATTTACCTGGAATGGCATCCATCTATGTAGCATGGCTAGGGCAGAACACAGTGCCCTTGCACACTCAAGTGCTGTTAGCTGACTTGTACCTGATTATTCCACCCACACTAAACCCCATCATTTATGGTGTCAGGACTAAACAAATACGTAAGAAAATATGGAATTTCGTGATGTTCTTCTATTATCACTCTTATCAAGTTTCATGACCACAAACATGTTCAGACTTTTAGCTTTCTATCCAGTTGTAAAGATGTTTTAGCAATCTGGGGAACTGGGACTGGTACGTTTACACTAGAGCAATTTAATATGAAGGTGTATTGGATAAACTTTTATAGTTTCTTGGTATGAAGCAATGAAGTGAAGAGGCTGATTCTTATATTCTACAAACATTTTTGATAACTTCAACTTCTGTCCGAAAAAGACAGAAATCTGGGTACAGAACATAGGTTTGGGAGTATTCCTTCCTTAATTTCTGTCCCATGTTTCCAACACTGATGGCCCATTAGGCCCTTTTACTTGGAATCAACTTACTTTTACTGGTAATCAACAATCTTGCTTTGGCTCTCCTCTACTAATCTCTCACCTACCCAAGTTTTTAGTAATTTTTCCTTTTCTTATGTGCTTATATAGAAGCTGTGAGTACATGATCTAGCTCTCTACCTAATGAATGAATCCCTTCTTGATCACGTGTTCACAAGTCAACTGCAATGGCTATTCAGCCACAATATATTTCAGTTTGTTCCCTGGATATATAAACTTCTGATCAATGGTGATGCACATTTTGTAACAGGCCAACTTGGAAGAGAAATCTGGACCACAGCCATGAAGACATTTATTTAAATGGAATGATGAGAATATTCTCCGGTTTCAACTCATGTTGGAAACCCAGTTATTCCTGTTATAGTCTACAAGATAACTTTCTATGTTTTAAACTTATCTTACATTTTAAGCTAATTTGAGTCCATCTTTAATGAATTAATTAAATTAATTATGACTTCTATATTTTGTTTTTAAACAATACAGTATAAATCAATGTGATGGCTTTAGACATCCTTCCTTTTGCTTATTCTGTGTAGCTCAATCTTAGGACACAAATGGGAGAGATGCAGTATAACACAGATCCTTCTTGTGGGTACCATTCACGAATATTCTGGGATATAACACTTAACAATGAATGATAAAGGTAATAAATTAGAATTTCAACATGCTTTTCCAGGTTCCTTGATCCACGAATTGTTTTTCTTTCTGTTTCCATCCTTTTGAAAATATTTTTACATTCCCTGTTTGATGCTCTATCACATACACAACACATCTTGATTCCTTTTCTCACCCTCTTTTCCTCTCCTCTCTTCCCCTCCCTCCATGTTCCAATGCCCTTCCTTTCAGAGAAAGATGCACCTCTCTACTACTTACAATCAGTCCTTTATTTTGCTCTTTGTTCATGATTTGAGTTTCTCATGTAAGAGAAAACATGTGAGAGTCAAGCAGTGTCTGATTTATTTCACTTAACATTATGGTCTCAA
>RJWT010023916.1:0-16652 GCA_004365215.1 Cuniculus paca | reverse complement strand
GGGCTTTGAATAAAGTAGACTATTCTAGAGGGGCCCAGCCAATCAGTGTGAGTACAACAAAAGACTGAACTCTCCCGTGGAAGAGGGATTCTGCCAGAAGATCTTCAGAGCTGAACTGCAACACTGATGCTTCTTGGTTCTTCAGCCTGACAGCCTCTGGTGTTGAAATCACTAACATAGACCATGTTTATTGGTATGTCCTTGTCTTGGTTACTGTTCTCTCACTGCAGAAACAAACACCTGACACCCAAAATTAGGGAAGAAAAGGTTTATTTAGCTTACAGTTCTTGGTGGTTTCAGTCCATAATCAGCTGGCTCCAAAGCAGAGTGGCATGGCACTGGGGCAACACTTCAAGGCAGCAGCCACAGCAAAAAAGCAAACAAGCCTCTTCTCTACCCTTAAATTGTACACAGGCTACCCCCCCCAAAAACCTTCAGGGTGGGTATAACACTCACAAAATGTCCTTGCCGCCTTTGCACAGAAAGAGGATATTTACAAAGTAAGAACTCTGGCTCCCTGGGGAGTCTCTCAGTTAACTTCTAAACTGCTCAAGTTGACACAATGTATTAACCATAAGAGTCCTAAAGACTTGAACTGTGGCATGCACTTAGTATGTACTCAATAAATATTCCTTAGACGGATGTACAGATTTGTGTTTTAGCAAAGGGCAGTGTTGAAATTTTTGTTGGTCTAATTTAGGGTTGCTCAACCCTGGTCGAAGATTAGTATTAAACCTTGAAATACTCTGCTCCATTTTGCCATGAACTAATACTGCTAAAAAATTAAACTGCATTTTAAAAAATCACATCATAAGACCTTAAAAATACATAGATTCATAAATGAAGAGATACATGAAAAACTGGATGGGACTCATTGCAGACCAAATAGATCAGGATCTCTGGAGGAGGGCTTCTATCTGTGCATTGTTTGTTTGTTATTTTGAAGTTCTTTGGGATATTTTAATGTATATCCAGAGTTGAAAAGAAGCATTGTGTGAAGTGAATCCATCCTACCTCTCCTGATATGTTATCTTAGTTAAATACCTGCTAAACAAATGTAGACCCTGGTTTACTTTACCTTTCTTTCACTCGGTCAGGGTCCACCTGTCTCACGTGTTACACTGCTGCCAACTCTCTCATTCACAGGCAGGTGCAAAGTGCTTATTTTTTTAAGGTTCAAATTCAAGAAGAATTAGCCTTTTCTCCTCAAAGTCCCTAAACAAATAATGTGTGTAATAAATGAATTCAAACACGGAGGTATCAGTTTGTCGATATCCCTTTGTGCTTTGCTGATGGCATCTTCTAACAGATATTGGATCTCGCCACGGACCTTTTCGTATGAGTCTTTTTTTCACCTCTCCTAGATAGTAGAAGTTAGTTCTGTTGTTTTTCTGTGAGATTAAAAAAGACATGCACACACAAATGTAATAGATTTACCCAGAGGCCTTCCCGAAGTCTTAAAAGTCAAGGCCCAGCGAGGTCTAGGAGCGATGTTTTCTGGCCCACAGCTCATCACTCACCCTTCAGAGGTTGTTCCCCTTCTAGAGACTTGAAAAACACAGACAACTCTGGGTAGGTGCGATATGCAGGTCGTCTGGGCTGACAGGGAGGCTGACAGGTGTTTCAATAGAAATGGCTCTGGTTGAAAAGAATGATTTCTGGCACTTGGGGTCTATCTAGAAGGAAAGAAGTTTCTTTCCTATGTAAGCTGCATATATGTTAGTGGGCCCGTTAACACTGCCTGCTATTCACTGGTACAATATCAGGAATGCTTATGTGTTTGCCTCTGGGTGTCTTTTTTTTTTTTTTTCCTGTTACAACACAGGTGTTCATGATGGAGCCAGGTAACATGACAGAAAGAATCAACAGATGCATAGCACTGGTTACCAAAAGGACAACAAATCATGTTCTCCTGATAATATGCTATTCATGGCAAACATTAATCATTCAGTTCAGTTGTACCTACACGGTAGGGGTTGCTGTAAGGAAGAGATTCCTGCAGTGTACACATGTGAATAAGTAGGTTTGCCTAGGATACGTGTGTGTCTGAGTTTATATTTTTGTAAGTTTATGTAGTTATTCACTGATGTGGGAAAGCACCCATATACTTATGTTGGCTGGCATGTCTGTGTAAAGCTTTCACATTTTGACGTACCCGTCTTCCCAACTCCCTCTTCAGAATTGCTTTCTTAGTTACTTTTCTCTTGTTGCGGAGACAAAAATACCTGACACCCAAAATAAAGAAGGAAAGGTTTATGTACCTCACACTTTGTAGAGGTTTCAGTCCATAATCAGCTGGCTCCAAGGCAGGGTGGTGGCCCGGCAGAAGGGCAACAGTTGAAGGCTGCAGGAGACAGGAAAATCAGCAAAAGCAAAAAGAGGGGAAAGCAAGCCTCTTTTCCGCTTTTGTGCTGTAAGCAGGCTACCAGCCCTTGGGCAGGTGTAGTACTCATGCCATCTCCATGCCCTCCTCTTACAGAATGAGGATATTTACAAAGTAAGGACCCTGGTTCCCTGCTGAGTGCTTCGTTAAAATTCTAAACTTCCCAAGTTGATGCAATGTATCAACCATTACATGCTCTGTTTCAGTGGATAGTTAACTGGGAGAGACATCAAAGGCACAGGTCTAGATCTGTTTCCTCCTGGCCTGGAGAAATCCCTGGTGATCTCATCTCCCTGCTATATAAAGTAGCATCATGAGAGAAACCCTATGTGGTAGTGGGCTCCTACCTGTATCTATCTCATTAAAGTTTTGGTATAATTTCCTTTCAAGTTTTTGCTGAAGAAAATTTTGTATTAAAGAATTCTCTGGGTTATATTTAATCCTGTACATTTGCACGTGTTCTGGGAGAGAGAAAGAAAGATGAAGTTAGTGCTGTGTTCGGCACCATGTGGTCTCTCCTTCATGTTCTTAGATGCGAGGGAAGCTGTGTTTGAGTACGCTGAGTAAGTATCCGGAGGCCTTTGTGGGGGCTCCTCCAGTACACACAGTCACGTGGCTAGAGATGGAACCCTCTCTCTAGCTGCTATGTCCTTTCAATAAGCTGCCCAGAGGCAGTATTTAAGTTGTGAAGTGTCTCTTTTAACATCACAAGTTGCTCTCTTTTCATCTCTAATGTTTTACCATGTTACTCCTGTTGGAATTCTGCCTGGGCTGGGAAATGCAACATACTTTTAAATGACTGGCTCTTTGTTTTCTGTTTTGGTCACAATTGTTGCAAATTTTCAACCCAATTGAAGATTATCTGCAGGTTTTCATTTATCATCAAGACATTTGGAATCTTCCAGTCTCTGGAGGCTGGAATTCAAATTTGTGATTCATTGATTATTTATTCATTGGCTCAAGAGAGAGCAGGTGTCTTTTCTTCTTATTCTAAACCAATAGGCCCTTTTCCTTTCATTACTTTTCTTTTTTTAGCTCTTATCAAAAGAAAGGTAATTCCTTTAAACTGGCATCAAAATACAAGACCTTTGTCTTACTCCCTCTCCTCATTACTGGGACATAATATCCAACACCTGCAATGTAAAGGTTTATTTGGCTCACAATTTATAGAGATTTCAGCTCAGAGTTAGCTAGCTCCAAAGCAGGTCAGCATGGTGGAGAGGCATGGCAGCAGAACAGCGTTCCACCTCCCAGTGAATGGGAAGCCCAGAAAATCAAGGGAGCAGCTGAGAAGGGAGAGATACACCCTTCCAGGTCAAACCCACAGCGACTTGCCTCTTCTAGCCAGCCGCCACCTTCTAACAGCTCTGACACACCATAATTCAACCACCTTTCAAAAACCTTGCCTTGATCATAGGAGCCTCTGAGGAGACATCTAGATATGCACCATAACAACCTTTATCTATTTCATTATGGTCTCAATATATCATACACACACATAAGCACATAATATGCACATACACATACATACATGGACACACACATACATGAATGAATACATACAGGCCAGGTCTCTTTCAGAGTCCTTCTAATAGTCATAAAAATTAGCATTGCTTTATTGGTTGTCTTTCTATCTTATGCATGTTTTTAACATGTTCCTTTCACTAAAAATGAATTATGCTTAGGAAATTTAAGATTGACTTTTGGGTTGCCATTGACTTGAAATGTTCTCTTTTTGGGGCTGTACCTCACTCATGACTTGGGAGGTTTGGGAGATTCTAGCCTACCCCTTGGGGATCAATAATTAGATTAATCTTCCTTTTAATATCATGAAACACTTTCCTCATTTTTCTGTGCGTGACCCTGTTTTATATGAACAGTATTCTTGTTTTTCTGGAAGACAGCTACGCTCACCACTATACCACCAACACTTTTGTTTTTGTAGTACTGGGGATTGAACTCAGGGCCTTGTACATGGTCAGCTAGCACTCTACTGCACTGAGCTACACCCCCTACCCTATTCATTCATTCTTACAGTAATGCACCACCTAGCAAGACAATCAGAACTTTGACAGTATCTTATATCTACATATAATCTACACTAATACATCTACTTATAATCTACATAACTACATATGTTTAGATCTCCTCAACGTATCTTCCTGACTCCTCCATTTTACTGAATCTTGTGGGTATTTCTTAAAATCATCCCTCAGTTTTAGCAGAGAGTTTTCAGTGGTATGTAATCTTTTGAGACAGTTTTATTTCATGTTATATGATAATATTTATCCCTATAATGAGTGAAGGCATTCATTCATCTTAACAGCCATCTGATATTCTACTATTCAATGCTATTACAGTATGCTCTTCTGTGATCCTCTAATAGGCATTGAGGGTTGCTTCCAAGGTCTTGCCTTTATCAACAGTGATGTCCCATTGTATAAATGCAATAGTTTCCTGGGAATTTATATCTAGAAACTAGGTAACATGTATTCAACTTTATGAAAAAAAAATTGCCAAACAATTTTCCAAGCTGGTTTCAAGGATTTATACTCATGCCCTATAAGAGTTCCTATGATTTCAAACCCTATTTGATATTTGATATTGTCAAGATTCTTCTTTTTTAGTCAGTTAAACAAGCATAAAACAACATATCACTGTCTTATGTTGTATTCCCTGAATCATTAATAAGGTTGACTATTTCTTCACATATTTGTCACTCATTTGTATTTCTTTTTTGTAGAATATCTATTCGTATCTTTTGCTCATTTTCCAATTGGGTTACATTTTATTTTCTTACTGATGTGTAACACTTCTTAAAATATACTTGTGAAACTATTTTGCTAGTTACATATGTAACTTGCTATTTTTACTCCCTCTAAGGTGTCATTTGAAAACAAAAGTCCTTAATTAAAGTCAATTTTATGAATCTTTCCTTAGGTAGTTAAGACATACAGTGTTCTTAAGAAAGTCTTCCTTAAACCAAGGTGAGAAAAATAATTCCTCATATTTCTATTAAAAGTTATGTAGTTTTGCTCTTGGAACTTAAGTTCTTAATCTATTTGCAGTTAATTTTTGTATATAGTATGAGATGAGGTGAAAAATTCATTTGTTCCTTTATTAATAAACAATTTTCCCAGTCCCTCTTTGTTTCTTGTTTTACCAGATCATATCAGACTTGCACCCAAATTCCTGATATTTATGAATTTTTTTCTGATCTATCTATTGCACTGGTCTCCATAAACCACAGCCAAACATAGTCATAATTATTACAGCAACACAGTTAATCTTGATCTCTGATAGAGCAGATCCTTCCTCCTCATGTTTCTTCAGATATATCGTGGTTATTCTTGCCCTTGGCGCTTTCATTTTATAATCTACTTATCAAATTTAATGAAAACATCTGTTGTCATTTTGATTAGAATTGCATTGAACATACAAAACAATATGTGGGTAATTGACATCTTTCCAATATTAAATTTACCCATATTTATTTTGATTTTATTTAATATCTCCCATGGTTTTATTACCTTATTTATGGCAGTGTCGCCTTTCATATAAAATCCAAACTACTAATATGGGTCAGAAAGAATAGCATTGTCTGCTGTCTTTTTTTTCCTCTAGTGTTATTGGCCTTCTTTTATGTCCTTCAACATGTCACTTGCCTTTCTGCCTCAGACTCATTGCCCACAAAGTCCTCACTGCCAGAAGTCTCCTCCACTCTTCAGTGGCCAGCTCATTCTATACTATGGATATCAGCACACATGTGACCTCCTCAGAAAGACCCTGCCTCATAGGACTCTACTCACATTTATTCTCTGTCATTGCTTCCCATTCCTGTATAGCATGTACCAAATTTCATAATTATTATTACATATTTGTTAATAATCACTTCTGCATATATTTTAAGTGCTGTAAAGTCAAGATCCATATACAGATTACTAATCGTTGAAAAGAACCCAGCATCTTATACAGTGCCCAGAGCACAGCAGGTACTAAAGTGTGTTTTGTGTTGCTCTTTTAATCAATGAAATTGGGGAGATTACCTTGGAAATACAATGACAGGAGTAATTCTTAGTATACAAGATTCTGTCCCAGGTCCTGTAACAATCTCTAATAGACCTCATGAGAGTCTATAACCCATTAGCTTCCAGTGAACTTATAAAATTCAATTGCTTAAACATGAATTTACCAAGGATAGAAATCTTTATACAAAACTACATTCTGGGTGCTCAGAACAGTACCTGGCACAGGTAACCATTCAATAATTATTTATTTATGATGAAAATTGTATTATGAACTTGAATCACAGTCAAGGCAATGGCTGTAATGAACACTTATATATCTACTTCTCTGTGCTTGCCTATTTTTAAAAAATAATTTACTCATTGTTAATGTCGTTGAAAGTATAACATTTTATAGTGTTAGGAAGATAGAGTAGAAAGTAACTCCTATTTTCATTTCCTCACATACCAATGATTTTCAAATGGATTAATTCCTTTTTAGTACCCATGCATTTGCATCATCTTTCACCTAGTCCTGGTCACATTTTATATTTTTCATTATATCCAACATATTTCTGATTCTATACAGTCCACTTAACGATCCCATTTAATGGCTCTCTGAACACATAAACCACATATTACTATGTAATCGGTATATTTCAGGATGCATTGATTGATCTTTCTAGAATGTAAGACAGAATTTGGGGGGCAGAAGAGTGAGTTGGATCTCTTCAAATGGCTGGTGAGCAGAGTTTGAACTCCTCCTTTCGTTTTCCCTCTCAATAGATTCATCAGTAGCAAGCAGAGGCATTCACATCTTGTCATTGACTGTAGATCTGTGCTCAAAATAATAGCTCTCTCCATTCAATAAAAATGGATCTAAGGGAGGGAGAGTAGAACAATTATGAACAAATTTGGATGGAAATCTATAAAGCCAAGGTTAGAAGTAGTGGTTATACTTTCCTCCTTGTTTTAAAGCTTAAATTTTAGTTTGTTTATTTCCTAACACAGGGAGATGGATAAAGGGCGTATATATGCCCTCTTTCCTCCCTAATACCATTCCCATGGTGGACATCAGTGATCAATCAGTTCATGCTCCTCCCTGAACTCTGACATGGCCTCAGAATCCTCATCATTTCATGGCTTGTAAGGTGGTTATTTCCAATGGAACGAGGTTAGCATTCAGAATGAAGCCTGCTTACCATCTCAAGCCCATTCATAGTGTTGAAGTGAGGAGAGGTGAAGACCTGCACTCATCGGTTTCTCTTCTGGAAGCTGTCTTTACAATAATTTGTGGATATTTTTCTCTAAGCCTATTTTAGTTTCAAGCCCTTTATGCAGTAGTTATAATACTAGTGGACTTTGTTATAATTCTTCAGGGTCCTCAGCATTAAAGGCCAACAAGGAGATGAAAAAGCTGATGTAAAGCTGTGGCAAAATTCTCCAGACACTGTAGCCCCCACTGGGCATCAAAGGGTCCAGTCACTGGTAGATTGAAGCACAGTTCAGCAGATCGGTATTCAAGTCAGTCCCATCTCATGACTGAACTCTGTGTGGTTAGAGCAGTCAGAGGTATTAGAAATGAAAATAGGTAGAAAATTAGAAATCAGGAAGAGGGGAGATCAGTGAGAAAATATGGAAAGTGCATATGATTAAGGTGCTATACGTGTATGCACCAATTCCCCAAGATGAATGTACTCACTCTATGTATTGGAAATATATACTAATAAAGATTAAAGCAACACTGCATAATACCCCACCATAAGTGAAGCTTAATTAATGTATGCTGGACACTTAGGCTGTTTTCAGTGTGTTGGTATTATAAGTAAAGCTTGGATGACAGAAGGAGAGGGGAAAAAAAGGAGGAAAAGGAGGGGTGAGGTGGGGGGACAGGCAGCAGGCTCAGGTTCCTGAATATCAGACTTGTTTACAGCAAGTCCCTATCCTATCTGTGGAAGTACAGAGAAACCCAAGCCAAGCAGATTTGCTTAGTGGCCTCCCAGGAATGGTTGGGCTGGGCACACTGGTGCTGCAATTCTTCCTTGGCTCTTGGCCATCAGGACCCTCCTGGGCAAAGATGTGGCTATACATTTGGTCCTAAGTGGGGTGTGGACCAAGATTGTCCAGCAAGGGCTGAGGAAGGTGGGGAACTAGAAATGGCAATTCCCTTCTCTCACTATTGTTTTGTCTCTTAACAAGATGTATCTCTGCTCTCCCTGGAGCTTTTGGGCACTTGTCCCATAAGCCATGGTTTAACTGGTCCCATGAGACATGACCCAGGAAACTAGTCATTGACTACCAGCATCAGCCCTGTTATCAACTGTGTTGCTCTTTGTCCTTCCCCACTGTTTGTGTGACTGTATTACCTGCAATTCTGGAAGGTAGTTATTAATGATAGTTACCTGTCTCACTACTTGGGAGAAGGGGTTGGTGCTGTACAGGCCTTCCTGAGGAAGAGAAAACAATGGTGGTGTCTACGGCTATACCACCCTGAATGTGCTTGATCTCCTCTGATCTTGGAAGCTAAGCAGGGTTGGGCCTGGCTAGTACTTGGATGGGAGAACGTGATGGTGGTGGTGGTGGGGTCTATATGACTGAGAAACAGAACTCAGGAAGACAGAAGCATGTCTGGTGTAGTAACATGTTTGGTATAGTAACATCTTTGAGTACCTTTATTGGCTTAATTTTTTAAAAATATGTGTAGGAGAATATCCAAGCCTACAGTGGAGCAGTACTGTATGAGTTAGAGATATGTTGCAGTCTCTGCTGTTGAGGAAGATGCCATCCATGGAGATGTCTCAGGATTAATTGGGAACCTTCCTTAAGGATCTTAGCTAGCTCTGTGCATGCCCAGCTGACACGTGTTCTATAGTCTTAGCCTTGCTTAGCCAATTATTATAACCGTATTTCAGAAAGTTTCAATATTTAAAAAAACACCTATAATCTCCTCCCCTACCACTATAATTATTTTGCCTCATATTTTATCTTTGTTAATATGCATACATTTTTACTTAACCGTAATTACATAAAATTTGTTATCATTTTTCATTAAGCATTTTATCACAATCATGATGCCTTTAAAGCACCACGGAAACAGCTTATCTTTTTTAATGATTGTGTAATTGTCCACTGAGTGTATATTCCCTAATTTATGTTTCCATTTTTCCATGATTTTTCCTTATTTCTGACAACACTGATAAACCTCTGCCTTATAGTTGCATTGTATTATGGTGGACAGAATATGACTTTCAGGTCATGTTTACCTGGATTTAAATCCTACATAGCATTGCCTAGACAGGTGACATTTGGTATAGTAACATCTTTGAAACTGATTTTCTTTATTGGCTTAATTTTAAAAAAAATGTGTGTAGGAGAAGAATATGCAAGGCTACAATGCAGGAGTACTGTAAGAGTTAGAGATATGTTGCAGTCATTGCTATCCATTGCTTTCAATGTCATAGTTTGTTTTTCTTCTCCTTTCTTTAGTGTATTTCTATATTAGACACCCTAACACATACACAAAATTACAGGGTTGAATGGTATCTCATATTGCCAAATTGCTTTCCAAGTGGATTGCACCCTTGTGAGCATGTGTTTTGAGTCTTGATTTGAGTTTTTATGCCAATCACTGAGTCTAGGAAGCAAGCCTTTGGCAGCCCACCAGAGATTTATGTCAGCTTTCATGATACCCTTGGAGTAGAATGATGCATAAAGAGCTCATCACACATATTGATAGATCCATTTGCACTCTCCAAGGACATGCTGCAAACACTCGTGCCTCATCAGCTCCTGTTCATTCCTTTTCCCCTTTGCCCTTAGGTAGCAGGCAGAGTGTCTGGCCCTCAGTAATCTCCCAGATGGTCTTGGGGGCTGCATGAGAGTTCAGACATGGAGAATTTATGGCCAGGTTCTTAAAGTCTGCTGCCAACTCACCTTAGGCTGCACCACCACTCATGCGCTTCCATAGTCTCTATTAGCTTATCTGTGAAAGACAGTATTGAGACATCTGGCCTGGTAGGCTAGACCACTTCAATGCATTCTTCTATTGTTAGCTGTCTAAGGCTCCATCCCAGATCTGCTCTGTTAGGTCCAGTACTGCTACAAGAGTCCCAGATGATCCCCATGCAAACTAAGGTTTGACAACTACAGAACTGTGTTCTGCCCAACATTTTCCATTGTGTTAATAATATTTGTTGAGACCCTTGGGTTTTAAATCATGCTGTCCTAGAACCATGCCTAATCTACTTTGGAATTTTTCCATTCTACTGCAAGATTCTTTCCCTTCCCAGGCACATCTGTGGACCTTCATGCATTTTCTGGTCAGGACCAGAAAACCAGTACTGTACCTCTTCTACTTAGGTGGTCAAAATCATTTTGATGAAACACAGATTGTACTAGTCACTCTGTTGTTTAAAATCTTGTTTTACATGCCAGTGGTGCCCAGGATGAGATCTATACTCTTCTTTAACTCAACCAACAATGACCTAGCCCTGGCTGGCTTTCCTGATGCCTTTTTCTAATTTTACATGCCACTTCCAAGGCCACAGGTTTATATCACAGCAACAGCATACTTTCTTATGCCCTTTCTTATGGTTTGTGTCTAGATGTCCCCCCAAAGCCTCAGGTAGTCATAGGGTTTTTTCAGAGGTAGCTTAATCTAGAATGTCTGATTGATTTGTAGCACAGTGCTGGGATTAAGGGTTTGAGTGCTACAGCCACCCTAGGGTGGGTAGCCTGTATACAATATAAGAGACAGAAAGAGGTGTGTCCTCTCTCTCCTCCTCCTCCTTTCCAGTTGCTTTTGGTATCTTCTTCCTCCAGGAATGGTTGCCTCTCTGCCTTATCACTCTGCCTTAGAACCAGCTAATTATAGACTGAAACTACAAATTGTGAACTAAATAAACCTTTCCTTCTTTAACTTTGAGTGTTGAGTATTTTGTCTCAGCAATGAGACGAGTAACTAAGACACCCTTCTCTCTGTCTAGGATGTTCTTTCACAAGCCTCTTTCCTTGCATTCTCAGCACCCTGATAAGGATTCATTCAGGGACACTTTGTCCCTCTGTACTATGTGAATTATGAGTTCTTCCTTGTTATTTTATAAGAGCACTTATTGCCCTGTACTGTGATAGCTAATTCTGCACCTATATACAGTGAAGAATTCCTATACTTCTTGGGACATTTGTTGTCCATTACTGAATTTCCCCCTCCCTGAGACCTCCATGTGGTGACTCTTCCATGAAAGGACTAATTCCTTCCCTCCTCCTTCCAGGTCTTCTATCCCTCTTCTCTCCTGGATCTCTGGCACAGAAGATTATATTGACACTATCACTACACTGCTTTACCTTCCCACCTTCTGTTCAGTCAACAGAGTACCCTGTAGGAAATAAGGGGAAGAGAGAAAGAGCTCTTTACTGCTCCAGTTTCTTCCCTCTCAAGAAAGGTCATAGCTACTCTCATGTTAACCTTCCAGGTTCTAGGACCTGCTTCCTCCACTCCTTTTTCCTTTCCTCATAAATACCCTCTCCCACTGCATTTCTGCTCTATGTCCCTCATCTGGCCCATAACATTGTAAATAGTGCCTTAATTCAACTTTCCTTGAATTATCCATCTGTTTCTCCATAGGACCCCACTGAGACCTGGTTATTCTTAACGAGTACCATTCAGAGTATTTATCATTATGTACAGTACTTTATTTCAAGCTTACAACCCTTCGAGGTGATGATTATATTCCCATTTAATATTGTTGCTTAGAGATGGAAAGTAACTTGCCTAAGATTACAGAGCTAGTAAGCAAAACCTGGATTCCTATCAGGTTTCATTACAAGGCCTGTCCACTTAATTAGCCACATGTTTTTTCCAAAGGAACTCAATAAATGATCATGGAATTGACCTGGATTTGCCAGTCATAATCAGTCTGTCCAGCTGAGGTGCCCATGAGTTTGCAGATGGGGGCAAAAAGGGCTGTCTTAGAATAAAGAAGGAGGCAGGTCCAGAACCAGGCTTGGCCTAGAAGCTCTCTTCCACCCATGTTTGTGTCTTCACCTAGAACTGTCAAGTCCTTGAGGCACAATATTCTGTCAATATTGAACAGATAAGGACTGGTGAGTGAGGGAAAGCAAGTAGGACCAGACTGGGAGGAGGAAGCTTCATGGCCCTTAGTATAGGGGTTTCATCATCATGACTCTGTTTGCAAACCTCATTCCACTTGAACATTTATGCAACTGAATAGAGGTATTCAAAGCCCACCCCTCCCCTTTTGTGCAACTGAACTGCATGGATGACCTGGTGGCTTTGGGAGAGTTCTAACAAAATTTCTGTCACAAATATACACTGTCTGATATGTCAGCATCAAAAGAAAATTGCAGAAGGCAAATTGGAATAGTATTTTTCATTACTGGAAAAAAAGTTCCTCGTGCCAAGTCAATTTTGAAAAAAAAAATCCCTTTCCTGCATCTGCATGGTGGTACTGAAGTGGGCAGGACTCCGTGTAAACATCAACCATGGCAGATCATGAAGTTTCTCATTTTGAAATCAATCATTATTCAAAAAGAAAGAAAAAAAAATCATTCTGGGCCATGGAGATAACTATTTCTATAACTATATACTTTCAGAAGAACCCAGTGACCATGAATGATTTGTGATTTCAATTCCAGTGGAGCAGGTGGTATGTGGGCTGCTTAAGGCAGAGTTTCTCAAACTGGAGACTATAAAATCCCTGTGTGCACACATTCATGATCGGGATTTGCTCTGGTCTGACTGTGTTTCCTCCAGATTCATGTTGAAATCTAATCCCCGGTGTGGTAATATACAATTAGACAACTGAGAGTATTCCACTCTCATGAAAGTGATTAGGTCCCTTATTTTTAAAAAAGGCCCAAGAGAGCTTGCTCACCCCTTATGCTATATGGGGTCACAGCTAAAAGGTCCCATCTCTGAGCAAGAGGATCCTTACCAGACACTGAATCTGCAGGTGCCTTGATCTTGGACTTACCAGCCTTCAGAACTATAAGCAATAAATTTCTGTTGTTGTTTACAAGATCCCTATCTCTTGTAGTTTGTTATAGCAGCCTTAACTGGCTAAGACAGGTATTCACAAGGTTTTTTTGTTTTGTTTTGTTTTGTTTTGTTTTTTGCTTAAGGAACACTTAAATGAAGAAAGCTCTTTTCTTTTTTGTTTATTCCTCAACTTCTGTGTTTCATTTCAACCTTGGTAACTTGCTACCATATAATAAGTACTAAACAAACAATTATAGAAAGGGCCAAAGGGAAAAAGGAAAGGAGGGAGGGGAGTATTCACATTCCATATAGTGGCCTTCCAACTTGGGTGAGGTTTTACCCCTTACCCCCAGGCAAACCCCCTGAGGCTTCTAAAGACAGGAAGATCCAGGTCCTCCTGAAACCTTGGGGGTGGGGCCGAGAAATACTTAGACTTATAAGCCAGAGCAGTCTTTGTGCAGCCAATTTTGATATCCATTGTGGAAAACCTCTCTCGACTGACCGTCACCCTCTTACCTTGGCCCTGGTTGAGACCTCAGCCTCTCCAGGTCTTTTCCTTTCATCAGTGCTGGATTCCTCTGTGCTTGCTTATCTTTCTCCTAGATGGCCACACATCAGAGTAACCTAACTGGCACAACTTTCCTGGCCATTCAGCTTTCTAATGCAGCATCCAGTGTGCTGTCTGACGCTTGTGACTCCTGGACTTCCTTTGGGACCATCTTCTGCTTCCAGCTGTATACTCCAGCAGCACCACAGAATTTATGGGCTGGTCCTTCTAACAGTTGCTCTTTACCTTTGCACCTTCTACATTTTAATGCAGTGATGCTAGAATAACTTCTAGAATAATTCTCGCATATTGTTGATACTCAGTGGGTGTTGGGCAAATTCATGAGGCTGTTTGGCCTTTCTCTTCCCCACCAGAACAGTCTATTCCATTTTAGCTAGAGCAGTAATTTATTTAATGTCAAAAAGATACAGAAAAGGGAAGTATCTCGTGTTCTCCTTTTCATTTTAACTAGAACAGTAAGTTCCTTGATGTCAAAAAAATAAAGAAAAGGGAAATTATCTCATGCAATTTTTACTCACATTTTCTTCTCATCCTTGTCTATTTGCCTAAGTCCATCCTCTTCCTTGCATATATCAGAGAAATGCACCCCTCTTTAGTTTAGGATTCTAACAGGAACCATCTCCCTATGCAATACCTTGATGCCATTCTAGATTCCCCTCTACATTTTTGTCTTGGCGAGAAAAATGTTACTAAGGATTGTTTGATGTCTGAGAAAAACAAGTGAGTATGGCTTTAATAGTGAAGACTTTCCTGAAGTTCAGGAGTGTTGTACTTCGTATGATGTGATATGTGTTACATCAGACAGTTAGATAGTGATGCAGACCCTTCCAATGGTACAAGTTAATCACACAACTCCAGTTGCATGTGTAAATGAATAAACCTCCCCCAAATTAGTCAGAGAGCAGATCATCTTGATTGCTGTCTTAGGTTCTTGAAATAGAGAACCCCTCCCCTCTATTCTACAAATCCTATAAGACTAATATCACCAAGTTCCAGAGGGAAAGGCAACTGGAAACTGGAATCAATTACCAGCCTATTGTTTCAACCCAGGGTTCAAGAATCCATCAGTGAAAAACATATATCCTGACCCCTAGGAGTCCTAGGATGACAACACCCTTGATGTAACCTTGAAAGCTGCAATCTTGGCTTTGTTAAATTTCTGCCAGTATAGTGAGAGTGTTTTGCACAGAGAAAGTGCACCTGTGACATTAGATTCCAACTGAGGAGAGTAAGGTTTTCTTTGTGAAGGTTTGGAAAACCTTGAGTGTCTAAAGTCACAAAAGCAACAAAAATATTTTCAGGGGCAAAGAAACCAAAGCTCTTTGATATTGGCCCCATCTGCATGCTGGCAAGATGTTCAGCAGGTGCTAAATGAACCAAGATCCATAGGGGGCTGTTGGGTTGAAGTTTAGCAGACTTGAAATTTGTCTTAAGAATTTAATTGTTTATATTTGCAAAACATAATATTAGCAGAATGTAAAAACAATTTCAGTTACCTAAAAACTCATATTATTCTTTTATCACATTTCCTTCTAGTCCCTGTCTATATGCATATGAAATTTTATATAGTTGTAATTATTGCATCTTTATTATTTTCAATGCTTTTTTCCTCAGTTAAATTATACCATCGTTATATTATTAGCATTTTAATGGCCACATAATGTCCCATCAAGTGCACTACAGCAATTTCTTTAGCTGTCCCTGTGACATTCACACAGCCTCTAATATCTCTCCATTATAAATGAGACTTCTAATACTTAATTACATTCATTTTGAGAAACTCGTGCATATATATTGTATCTTGGTCATTTTCCACCGCCTTCCCCTACCCCCATGCACTACCTTGGCATCTAGCATGATTCATCTCAAAATCTTTAATTATGTCTGAAAAGATCCTTTTTCCAAATCAGGTTTGCAGTTTCTAGATGGTCATATCTTTTGGGTCCATGATTTAACCCACTACACAGGGTTAGCTCAGCTTTCCTCAGTTGTAATAACCCAAACTCCAGAGACGATAACAGTTAGTCATATTCAGGTCCTCAGTCAAATGTATTCCCATAGTGGCTTATATTTTCTCATCAAAATTCTTTTTTTCCTGATGACCAAGTCACTTGTAAACTGAAATAAGACAGACAGACAGACAGACAGACACATGTCCAACAACCTTGTGTTAGTTTTCTAGGGGTGCCATAATAAAGAGACAAAAACTGTGTGACTTTAAACGGCACAAAGTTTATTCTTTCTCCCTTTAGAGGATAAAATTCTAAAACTATAGTACTGTCATGGCCCCATCCCTCGGAAACTACTGAGGAGAATCTGTTCCATCCCTTTTTCCTGACTTCATTTGTTCCTCTGTCCTTGGCATTCCTTGCTTCATAGCTGCGTCACTCCAGTCTCTACCTCCATCTTCACATGAGCTTCTCCTAGTGTGCCCGTCTTTTCTGTGTCTTCTCTCCTCTTACCATAGGACAGCACTTATATTGGTGGAGAGCCCACCCTAATGACCTCATCTTAACTTGATTATATCTACAAAGACCCTACTTCCAAATAAGAGTACACTCACAGGTATGGGGGTTGAGACCTTAATGCATCTTTTGCAGGGATACGATAAAACCTCACTCCAATCATGCCCTCCTCCAGGCTCACTGTGAGCCCTGTCCCACTAGACAATGGTGTACAATTACTTGGAGCCACTGCCCT
>RJWT010023915.1:0-16642 GCA_004365215.1 Cuniculus paca | reverse complement strand
GTTACACTGCGAGTGTCTTCAAGTCCATTGAAAAGGAAGATTTGTGCTAATAATAATTGGAGAAAATTTTAATGCCCATATCTTGTACTCTGAATAACTACTTTAAAGATAACAAGATGCAATGTATTAACTAGTGTTATTCTCCTATTATTTTGTTATGAAATTTTGCTTTACATGTTTTCCATAAAATAAAAAGACTTAATTATTCTCTCTTTCACTCTCTTTCTATGTCTCTCTGTGTCTGTCTCTCTCCCTCTCTCTGTCACAAACACACACACACACACACACACACATCCATCAGTCCTCTGTTCACATTTTAGGAGCTGCTGATGTGTATTCTAAACAAAGGAGGTTGATATTCATAAGAAAAATCATACAAATATTCCTAAAGTCACTCAGAGATATGCAGCATAAGCCCAAATAATTACCATAAGACTCATTTTAACATATCTTAGTTTCCATGATCAATTCATTTGATTTTTAAAAATGAAACTTGGATCAAATGAAATTGCACTGGGCCAGTAAAACAGCAAGGAAGATTTAATAGGTGAGAGACTGAACTGGGTCCCACTGAAACAAAAGGCGGGCTGGACAGGTCTTAAGCACTGGAGGAGCTAGTAGGAAGGTAGCGGAGGATGCATGGGTAGAAGCCTGATCAATGCTAGGAGCCCATCTGTGCTTGCACATTGGTGCTTACTGAAACTAGGCTCCTCCCACCCACAGAGTTGGGGGGACAGGGTCGTCTTTCTTGGATGATTGCATTTCAAGGATAGCTCCCAGGTCCTTGAGCAAGACAAGTCAGAGTTGTCAGACTGGTGAGATGATTTACATCTAAGAGCAAAGAGATAATTTATAATCGCAGATTTGCCAAAGTAAGTGTTCTGAGAAAAGGAAGGTTGGGGGCAGATTATCAGGAAGAAACCTGCCTAGTTAAGTGGCAGGGAACATAAGGCTACCTTGATCACTGAAAGATGAGTTTTTATCCTTTCAACTGTACTATAAATTTTAATCGCTCATTTTCCTTAGCTTTAGGAACTAGTCTCCAGACAACATTTATTCACCAATTTATTTACACAGTTGTCAAATATCTGCTAAGTGGCACACGTTGGAGTTAGGCCAGGACATTACAAAATCTACAAAAACTATGAATACCAGCAAAACTGAGAGGTGGGTAAATTAGGAGAATAAGAAAAGTGTAGGTGGCAATGAACGTGTTCTTGTCAGATATATGTTTAATGTTCAAAATAATATTCTAGGTGACTTTGTATAACTCACTGCTTAAAAAATATGAACTTATTTCTTTTGCTAGGCATGTAATTTTCCTAAATCATTCATCTTTCAAATCTAACATTAATAGTCAAAAAGTATTTTCCATGATGCATTCATATTCTGAGGTTTTTAGGGTCTTACAGGATTGATCAAAATATGCAGTCTATTTTGTGCAAATATTGCCTTTATAAAAGAAAATCTATATCATTTGGTCTTTTATTTCTTATTTTGTGCTATTCTTAATTTGGATTGTTGTTGCTAAAAACCATCCCTAAATATTGGCCTCTTTGCTATTTGGCTATAAATTACTTGAGGAAAAGAATCATTTCTGTAATGAATACTTTTTTGCCTGTTTCTCTTACTTTCCTACCTACTTAGTTAGGCTAACCCACAGATAAATTTGGTCTCACGTTGAGATTTTGTTCATTCTAGGAAAGAAAATGTCATTCTCCAATGTAACTACAAAGAAATTCTACTGTTGTCTAATATATATATATATATGCAAATAATCTATTGTTAAACAGTAAAAGACTCCAAAAAGATCAAGTAGAAGAAAGAGGACTATTACTCACCTTTGGAGATTAGAATTTTTAAACGGATTTTTACAGAAAACTTTGTAAAATCCCTTATTTCCACAAAACATATCCAGAGTGGAAAGTAGCAAATACACTGAGATGTAACTGAATATGCAAAAGGGCATTTTTCTACTTCATTTCATAGAAAAAAGCATTTCTCTTCACATCTCCCTTACATTTTTGAAAGGCTTTAAAATTTTTCACTACACATTGTAGTGCTTAAAACGTGTACAATTCACTTCCCAACACCCAAAGCGAAACAACTAAAAATATGCTGGTATTTCACACCACCCATGTATATACTGAATCTCACTTCTTGTTATATGTTGTATAAAAGGCCTTATAAATTATTGAATACCTAATAAAGTAACCGAACTTGGTGATTTTCTGAAGCTACCTATAAAAAATTCAAGTGTCCAGAAAGTTAGGCTTTTCATTTGGGTGGTAAAAGCGAAACAATTTTAAGACAGAAAGTGATATTTTTCATACATAAAGTCGACGTTATTGATTAAAAATGGTAGTACTTACGTAAATGGTTAGGCTGCCACCTAGTGGTGAGAAATGTTACGCCTAGTGCATTTCAGCAATTTTCTCAAAGCAGTTTCCCGGTTTTCTGTCTTTCTAGTAACTGAGTGAGATGCGCAGAGTAAAAGCTAAAGCGTGAAAAGATGGTAAGACTTCTGACCGAAGAGCATCTGGACAACAGAAGAGAAATGCATACGACTAAAAGCTAATATGAGTTTTGGTGTCTCTGCAAAGCTGGCGATCTGGAAGGTAATTAAGAACGCTGAAATGAGCCCTGCCGCTGGTCAGTTTTCCTCACTACTTTCAGGAAGTGATTCAAGCTGTAGAGAAAGCCGAATATTTGCACCAATCCACAGAAGCAACGGATTCTTGGCTCCTCTTGGAACTTCTTCCCCAAACTCTGTCACGCTCACTGCCAGGAAATGTGTTGTTACTTCTAAAACTTCCTATGTGATGTTCTAAATGATTTTTCTCTTGTGTTTTCCTCAGGGCATTTGCAAGGGGGAAAAAAATCTATGGATCATCTAGTCAGTACCAAAATGACACTGAGAAATAAAGTAAGCCATTTTACAGGTAACAAAACTGAAGCTTAGCTTTTTAAAGTCTACTCCTACAAATTGTAGGAGCAGAGATGAGACTCTGGGAGCTTACAGCCTCGCAGTCTCTCTGCTCCATGATATTTGCATTCAAATATTACAAGAAGGGTAGTTTGTCCTGAGACTCTACGGAGATTTAAAATTAATGATGTGTATGTGTGTACAGTTTTCAAAACACTACCTTGTGCTTCTTTCCTTGTGTGTGGCAAGGACCTAGCGTAGCAAGAGCATATGCAGTCACCCTGTATAAATTGGTTCTTCCCAGCTTAGCTACATCTCAGTTTTCACCTCCTCCTTCCTACCCTGATAGGAGGTGTACTCATCAGAACAAAATAGCCTACACATGTCCATAGCTTTCAATTATTATTGCTTCATTTAAAGTATGTTAAGAACAAATCATCCTCATTTTCATAGTCCATCAAGTTGGACTTCAGTAAAGTAGAGCAATAAATGTAGCTAGCAATAACTCATCCTGTGACAAAAGTATGAGCTCTGTATTCTCGGATGGCTTGTAGGGATGTGAAGATAAAATCTTTCGTGATAGAAATCTTTGACATCTATTTTGTGGTTTCTCCAGCGGAACATTACCTATGCGTATACATACATCCGATCTTCACCTACTTTGCACAAATATATCTTTGTCAAGCAGCTAAAAGACTTCATCCACATTTACTTTGACCCAAACTAAAAATTATTATCCAATCAGAACTTTAAGGTTTTGTTGTTGTTCTTCTTCTTGTTTCTGGGATGAATTTGTTCTTGCACATAAAAAATATTAATTCATTCAATATAGTGTTTTCCAAAGATATTGAGTGCCCTCAAATCTAAGTCTTTCAAAGCATCAAAATACCATTGATTTTTCTGTTTTTTATGCCACTTAGAAATAGTGACCTGGAGGGCATTTATGTCTAGAGTCAATTGTTCATTTTCTGACAACTCAAACACATATGAGATTGTAGGCAACACACGGCATCTACCAGGAACAGCAAAAAATGAATGGCCGCAGCTCTAAGAGGTACGTGAAAGAAAGCTCATGAAATACAAACATGGAGTACAGGCTGAAATAAGATGACACAAGATCGCAGAAGAAAATGCTGCCAAAAGAATTTGTATTTATGCCCTCTGGCATATTTTGAACATTTTCATTTCTTTCATTTAAATATATACAGAGTAGATTTTATGAGATGTTGTCAAAGGATACAAACTGTCAGGAGGAATAACTTCAAGAGATCTATTGTACAATTTGGTGACTATTGTTGGCAATACATTCAATTCTTTAAAAATGCCCAGCAATTAAATATAAAGCGTTCTCATGGCAAATGGTATCTATTTGAGTGAATTCATAGGTTAATCAACAAGTTTAATTATTCTATTATATATATATATATACTTCAAACTATAATATTATACATAAAAATGAATATATTTGTCAATCTAAGATTAAAAATAAATACATAAAAATTAGATACTTAAAGTAAATATCTTGGAAATAAAGTTCCTGGAAAGATCATTCAAATATACTTTTAATGCCCAATTCACAAAAAGTTTTAGCATCTTTAAATCATTTTAAAGTCAAAAGTGAACCATATATATAAAAATGTGCATTTTCTTATTCAAAAAAATACAAACATCCTAAAAATCAGAGCTACTTTTTAAATAATCAATGAATTCATCATTGGATTGAAAGATAATTTCAACCGTAAAGAAAATATTAATATTGGTAAGCACAGAGTTCTACACTGCACATAGAAAACAGTTTTAAATTATTCACCAATTTGTTTCCCCTACTACTGTGAGTCCCTGGAGAAACTATTCTTTATTTATCTTCACAAATCCATCATTCAACATATTTTCTGTCACATATATTTAATGAATATTTGTTCAAATGAATTGCACACACTTGTCCTTATTGAATTGGTGATTAGAATTAGAGAAATCTTGAAACATTTTTCCTGTTTATAATGCAGTAATCCACAGAAATTAATATTCAAGTTTTGAATATATCAAACTTGGCATATGCTCTAAGGCATAGAAATACGTAGTCAAGATTTTTGCTTAATGTTGTGTGTGTCAAACTAAATCTGACATTAATATAAAATGGCATGAGAGGCTCCTTTTTATTTCCTTAACCTGTCTCACAAATTCCTACTCTGAGCTACCTACTAACATTCTTTCATAGACAAGCATGTATCTCTTCCTAACTCTGCATCTATCTTTCCCTCAACAATTACTCAATACTCAAGTCCCAACTCCAATCATACCTTCCTATGAAGTGTAACGTCATGTCCTTAAACAATGAAATCAACTGACTCTTGGTGTGCTTTCATCAGTAACAGAATCTCATTTACATTAACACACCAGCATGAATTCATAGGTGTTGGTCCCAGGCTCCACTCTACTACTTTCAATCCTCTGTTTTCGTCCTGGTTTACCTAGCTACTATGGAACTGTCCCACTACCCTTGCTTTAGTAAGTGCTTTGCTGTCGTTTCTCAGCTTTGACTTTGCTTATTGAACTCTATTCCTACATTTATATCTATGACAGCTAACTAGAAGCCGAGAACAAGGCAAGATAACCCACAGCAAGTCCTTACAAAGAACTTGGCATTTATGTTGAGTTCACTACAGTAGATACCAGGAGCTTAGAGCACAACACTGTATGTAGGAGAAATTGCTGTAAGGTACTTTAGGTTTTCTAGGCTCCCCAGTAGTCAAGATCCCTATTTAACAAGACAAAAAAGGAAGTTCATAGAGCAAAAGGTTGACTGGGTACTAGTAAAGTGGATAGAAACCCCCTGATTCAAGTGATCAAACTCCAAGGTAAAAAGGAAAATACTGATCCTGTCTTCAAAATATTAAAAATTAATGGTGAACTACATTTAAATGAAATTATAACAAAGTCTAAATGGTGCTAAGTCTAAATGGTGCTTAATTACACATTATTTTGACCCATCCCCACCAAATTATCAGGTTAATAAAAGCAAAAGTCTTTCTTTTTCTGAAGGATAAATGTTATTTATTTATTTTAAACATAATTTCAAGCATAAAATTAAAATAAAATCCTCTCAGAGATTCAAGAAACTCTTATCCATTATCAAGAGAAAAAGTAACTAACAGAAACAGAAGCAGAAGTAGGTCAGTTGTTGGTCAAAATAAAAATTTCTTTCGTTATTTCTATTTATTTATTTTTTGCGGTACTGGGAATTGAATACAGGATATTTCTCTGAGCTACATGCACATTCAACATCTAACTTCAAATTTTTTTTTTGGAGACAGATTCTGACTAACTCACCACGTTTCCCAAGCTAGACTTGAATTTGTAATCTTTCTGCCTCAGCCTCCCAGAGTGCTGAGATGCGACACCAGACCTGGCTCATTACTTTTATTTTTATACATATGTTTATATTCTCTTTAAAGTCCATTGACTACTTAAAATAAAAATGTGTGATAGGTTGTTCTAGAATTAATTTACACAACACAAAAGATTTAGTTATAAGATTTTGAAATCAGAGTGTGATAAGTAAAATGTGTATTGTAATCTGTGGGGTAACCACTGAAAAGTAACAGGATCATTAAACTGAGCAGGCACTGTGCGTAAATTTTGTTGTACTTTCATTTTTTAAAAAATCCTATGTATACCCCTGCTTTGAAATCCAAAAATACAACCAAACTGTGGTTTCTCTTGGTAGTCAAAATTAAATCTGTTGCACAGAGCTATAAAACTGTGATACCTCAAGAGGTAACAGAGTTTAATAGTAGGATTTGAATTATTACACAGGCATGTTTTTCTATTCTTGTACTGTGGTTAACGAATTTAATCTACAAACCAATAAAAAAAAACTTTTGCAAAAAGATATTTTAATAAAGTATGTCTTTACATGCTTAACCATCTTGTTTGGATGTGTGTTCAAAGCATGGTAGCAGAATGTTTTATTTATATGTGTATTGACAGACCAAGCCATTGCCTTGTCCTTAGTAATAGGCAATAGATCTTTGGACAATAAATAAACAAGTAACTATGATGAGTAATGTTCTTGTAATTGGAAAAGAATATGCATGCATACCAAAGGTGATTATGGGAAGAGTAAATCAACTAAAAAATGATGTATATATACTACTTCCACCATCTCTTAACTGATCAGTCTGAACTTAGTCTCATCACTATTCAATAATTGAATGTTTCGGTTCAAACCATCTATAAGAAAAATATATCAACAGTCTTCTTTTGTTAACTGAAAGAATTCTACAGTTTAACACATCTGAAGGTTATATTATTACTATACTATAAAAGGTTGCAGGCAGAAAGTTATAAACTGAGGAAAGTTAGAGACCATAATGCTCTTCCTGCAGAGTATTAAAGTAATGTCTGTAGATGAAGATTCTTGCAATGCTAGTTTCCTGGTTACTCAGTGTTCTGAAATAATATGTAAGAGGTTAAACCAAATGTGTTGAATATAACATACATGAACTCATAGAAATACAAATTCTGTACAACTATTACTTCATAGGTATTTTCCATATACACAAACTTTCTGTAGAACATCGCCATTCTCCCTTATATATGAAATTTAAAAAAAAAATATATATATATATTACCTCATTTAATCCCCAAACAATTATCTGGTTGGTCATTATTAGTCTCATTTTATATTTTATACTTGAGAATGCAAAAGAAAAAAAAAAAGACACACACACACACTTAAGCAGCAAGCAATAACTTAAGGCTGTAGGACTTGTATGTAGCAACAGAGCTAATATGAAAAACAAGACTGTCTGAGTTTAGTGTGTCATTTTGACTCCTTAATATAAAAGAGTTTTAGGGAAATTTTAAAGCCCAGTCTTTAAGGACTTACATATCTGAATTACCTTAAAATATGATAATACAACCTCAAAAATTAGTCAGTTTATTTTTATTTCATAGACAATATTATTGCAGACTTTTGGGGATTTAAAATTTCTAAATTCAAAGCAATTGTACTTCAATTTTAACATAGTTGGGGGAGGACAGGAACAAAGGAGCCAAGTTTTAAGTTGCTTAAAATTTGAACTTGATGGAAGGTAGGCAGATATATTAATATTATATAAAACATAAAACATTGCATATTGGATTTTAGGTACTAGATCAACAGTCACAGTAGAAAAGTGAAATAGGAACTGGAAGACCATGAATAAAAGAGACTCATTTTAAAAGATTTCAGGGTCAGACAATTCTGACACTGGGACAGATGCTCTCGTAGAGAAGACATGCTGCAGGCGACTTCCAGACAGGAAATAAAGGAAGAAGGAGTGGAAATCCCCTATGCTGCTCTCTGAAAAGATCCACAGGACAATGTGTTTCTGAGTCATTCTGCTCGCTTTATGTTTTCCTCTGAAAGTGCTGAAGAAGAGAGGGTTGTTTAAAATCAATAAATAACACAAAGTATAATTTTTTGTATGAAATGATAGAAAAAATATTGACAGCCTCTGCTTGACTCTTCCCTCAGATCCGAGGATAAGGTGTGTAATGGTACTACACACTAACGGAGAAAACAGAAGGAACAAAAAGTCAATTGAACTAAAAATTAAATAGCAAGAAGGCTTAAAAAGAACAAAGAATTATTTGGTCTAGGTAATTATGGACAAGGCAAACAGATCAATTCACTTTACCTATTGAAGCAAAAGTGTTCCTGTATCCTAAAATTCATTTAAAAAGTCATACCGTGCAGAATTTAGTCCGATTGTCAGTTGTTTTTACTGGTATTTTCCTTTTCTTTTTTCTTAACAAATCCATATGTTAAATGCAAATATGGTTGTATTTTTTACTTTAAAAAACTGCCAGTGCAAATCCTATGGAATTGAAAAGGTCATTAAAAGTGCTTTTAATTTTTCTGGTTTTCTGGACATCACAGCAGTTTAGAATAATACTACTAACCATGTGGCCAGAGCACCAGCACTGCTATTTAAATTGTTCCTGATTTGCAATAAAATGTCATGGAAATTTGGGGAATCTAGAACCTATCAAATAACTAAAACCTATAATTATATGTCTTTTAATCTGAAAATAAAACATATCGGTTTCTATTTCATATTTCTTATATTTTATTTACATTGTACTTGATAAACTATTTGTTCTGCTATCAACTGGGGAGAGGTGAAGCAGGTATTTTGCCATCCATGAATTCTAAAAGCACCGGTTAAAGATGAGCATTAGAAACAGGCAGAAATTGTTTTGAATCTCAGTTGTTATTGTAGTCAGCTCTGGTTTCAGTCAAATTCTAATTGGATTGTGTTGGGCAAGTTACTTCATCTCTCTAAGTTTCAATTTCCTCATACGAAAAATGGCTATTGTGTGGTCCTTTGTCTAGCAATAGCAGCCTGTTAGATGCACAAATTCAAAAGACCTTCCCCAGACCTACTAACTGGTAATCTGTTTTCAGACAAGATCCCAGGTGAACAAGGTGTACAATTGAGCTGGTTGACATGTAACAAATGACCAGGGAGAAACTATTCATTGATGTAGGTTTATTCTTCACAATAAGTAAATATTGCTTGAAGCAGAGGAAGATATTTTGGATTTGTATAGACATAAAGTTTTAAAGAAACTTTCTGCTATTTTACAAGTACTTGAAATGCAAAGCATATAAAGTACATTCTTTAGGTATTTGTAACAAAAAAGCACTTGGTTCCAGACCTCAAGGATCCCATGTGATAAAATATAAGCCAACTATATCTAATAGAAACACCAGTGTGCAGATTTGTTGGTGCAGCCATTACTTACCAAGAAAAGAAGCATGCAATGAGGCTATACTCCTTTAAGACAGTTCTCCCGCACAAAACAAATGCTATATTTGAACTGAAAAAAAGACAAAGGGGAAAAAATTTACTCTGGGCTCAGCCAATAACACGGCTACATATAGTTGGTCTTATATCAAAAATAACCTGAATGTTGAGGGGTTGAAGTGTTAACTCCAGCCAAACTCCTCATCCATGGAAGTCACCCCGCTGTGAGTGACTGTACAGAGGTCACATACCATTTCAGCAGCAATAGCAAAGCTCAGTGGGAAGTAAAGAATGAAATTGCTTGCTACTTATCTCTAGATCCTCTGTCCATGTTTCTGAAAACCATCGGAGGAGAGGAAATATAGCTTAGTAATGATTTTTCAGAACCACACATGAGGGTTCCACACGCGAGGAAAGAAAAAGAACAGTGATATTTGCCGTTGTGACAAAATAAAGTGCATTCCAACAATTTACAGAAGCAATGTAGCTCAGACTAACAGTGCCAGTGAGGCTCGGGAGGCCACAGTGGATAGCTGATAGGCTACTTAGTTTACTATCTAATACACTTCTCATTGTTCTCTTCTGTTAAAGGCAAGTACAAAGATTGCCCCTTGGCAAAGAGACATAAACACTGATAAATCACTCACAATATCTTTTTCCCCCAAATCTGTACAGCTGACTTTTGTAAAAGCTAAAATCTTAACAAAATGAAAACCTCAGTCATAAAACAGTGCTTTTCTGTAATGCCAAATACCAGGATTCCTTCGTGATATGGACAGTTACCTAGCATTCACTCTGACGTATTGTACTAGATAAGATACCGAAAGATGAATGTAAGTGAAAAAAGAAGAATTTTCTCTTGACTATAAAACTTGGGGAGTGTGCACATGGATCACTCACAAAAATACATTGCATTTCACTAGAGAAACATGGTGTTCATTCTCAATTGCCATCAACTTTTCATTTTATGTCACATCTCAGCATAGCATAAACACAAAGAATCTTCAAAGTCTGAGTTCCATCAAATGTATCCACAGATTGAAGATCTACATGAGACTAAAATGACTGATGTACAAGTTTTAAAAAAAATTGAAGCTAGTTAAAATTCAGAAACTCTGTTTCTCATATAGAACTGGATGATATTATTCATATATTGAAAGAGAAAAAATCATTTGAAGGTATCATAAGACTTTGTAGACCTGATCTGAAATATATTATCCTTATTAGTAGAAATATGAAAAAACAGCACATAGATGTAATTAAATAACTCAATAATTAGTTTCATTTGCCATTCTCACTCTCAGTAATATAGAGTCATTCTAAAAATGGTTCTAAAGTTCAAAATCTTATGATTAGTTTCTAAGACTCTATTAACACTTTTAGCCCAAAAAATAAATTGTGGAAACCTTATTTTTAAAAGTCATGGTATTACCTAAGTCTTGTTATAAAAACCCTGCTAAAGTACATGTGAATAATTGTATTAAATTATTCATCATGAAAGTTAATTTGACAGTTAATTATAATAAAAGAGTGGGTTTTTTTCTGAACATAATCCAGGACTTTAATTCCTAAAGGATAAACTTCACTGACAGAATTTGTCCTTGACTGTGACCTTCCTGCTATATGCTAGCCCAAAAATTAACATTTCATACTTTAAAGAGCTGGAAAATAATGATTTTTTTTTGACAAAGAGAAGTATGCTTATTTTTGTCTTGGAGAAAAACATTAAATAGTAAAACTTAAACAGGCTTTGAAATGCATTCCTAATCCCACCTTTCAGAGCTGTGTGACTGGGGCAACTTGTTTAATTCTCTGAGCTCCATGGCATTTTTCTTTCAAACTGTAAAATGTTGATGAAAATATGCAAGTTTTGTAGTGATGATTAAAAGGAATGAAAATAAGCTACCTCTGTTCCTGAAATACAGTAGGGACTGAGTAAGTATTAGCTCTCTTCCTTTCCTTTTCTGGCTTTAAAGAGGGGAGGTGGGGATTTGTAATTCCCTTAAGGTTCTTAATAGAATTTACAAAAATTATATTTTATGACATTTATTAGTTGATAAGTTGTTTTCACATGCATTAAGTGTTTTAATGTTTCCAATAACCTTGTACTGGAGGCAAAACAGACAATTATGCCTTTTTTACAAGTTAAAATAAAACAGGCTTATGAAGTTAAATACATTTTCCAAGTTTGCACAACTGGAAAGGGACAGAACTGGGATACAAAGCTAGATCTGACTGATTGCAAAACCCTTCTCTTACCCCGGGTAAAGCATCAGTACTCAGCAAACAAAAATATTCCCTGGACTGTAGCAAAATTAGGAAAATTGGTACAAACAGAGAGTTTTACATAAAGTAAAAGATTTTCTTTTTTATTTCAGATATTACACCCTTCAACCAGAACACAATGTTTTCTTTTATGAAGTGTACGAATAGCTGGTAGATAAAGTTTTTTATATCTGTTTTGCCCACAATTTAGAATTATCACACCAAATTGGATCTTGCTCTTTGTTTGGTTTAGTTTGTTGCTTTGTTTTGTTTGTTTCTAATTTTACTGGCCCATGAACTATAGAAGTCTAGAAATCATACACAAGGCATACTACTTTATTACTCTGACTAGTAATAAAAAATGAGATTGCACTGAAGTAATGCAAGAACTTCAAATGAAGCTGACCCAAGTGAAGATGATATGATAATGTAGGTAAACCCTATTATTACTACTATTATTATTATGTAAACTACCAGCTCCAAAAACATTGTTTTAGGCATTTTAACAGATTGTAATGTTGGTAGTTTCCACAAAAGTGGTGTCAAATTATTCACTAGGAACAAGCTGAATGTTGATGGGAAGGAAAAGTTCTAGTGACTGTAGTAGGCAATGACCAGGGGGAGGCAACCTAGCTGGGGACAGCAGCCCCTCATGGTGGCTTCTTCACAGCTGTCCGACCATATCAAGGTTAGGCAGATACTAATATTACACAGATGTGCTTGTCTAGATTATTTCCTATGTATAATTTATTTCCCATAGTGTGAAATTTTCCCTCTGTATTCATTTCTGGCCATGTACTTGAAGTATCTCTCTGGGAAAAATAATGTTTAAAAGTATAAGATTTCATAACTTGGTGTTAATGCTTTCATGTGTACCCTATCCCTCTTTGTTCCCCAGAAGCAGCACTGAGTTGCTCTATGCTCCCTCCGCATCCTGTGCATGCACACATTATGACATGATTCCCTCCTGTTATATATGTTCGGTGCCCAAGTGGTACCTGACACATGATTGGCACTGCAAGAATGCTAAGGACTTTCTTCTGCAGAAATGAGATTTAGTGCTCCGTTCATGGAGAGTCCCTGCAAATAGTAATTCCAAAGCATTTTACCAAAACCTTAGAGCCATTGAAATACCAACTAGATTTGAGGACTCCTATTACAAATGTGGCCTACAATTATAAAATTTTAAAGATCTATACTACTACATAGTGGCACTGTTTTTATAGATACATAATAATACAATGAAAGACAAGACATATCACATTTGACATACCTTTGCCAACAGGTCCTATCTGAATAAGTTTCTGTAATGGTATAAAGAACAATTTGTGGTCAAGTTTTTACATAAAATGGTACTTAATGCTTCCACAGTGAAAAATCAAATCCATTTTATCAAGCTTAGCATCTTTAAAAGAAGCAAACTTAGAGATAGAAGAGTGGTTGACAACTCATATGGATGTAGTAACTACTTTCAAAAGATTGTGTTGTCCCAGTAGGAACTATAAACAGGAAGCACAGAAATGAATCTGATGTTCCTTGTAATGAAGTGGAAATTAAAATTATTTATTATATTCAAGATATGGATTTAAACAAAGGGAGTCAAATAATATAACCCATACTCTCATGATTGGTTTAATCCTAAGTCATCAGGACAATGAGATAAACAACAATACACTGAAAAAGGTAATTCTCAAGTTTGATAATAATTATTTTAATGTGTAAAACAAATTTATTTATTTATTCTATTTATTTATTTATTTTTGCAGCACCAGCGATTGAACTCATGACCTCGTGTTGCCAGGCAGATGCTTAGGCCACTGAGCTAGATCCCCAGCCCCAAATTTTAATATCAATTGTAAGACACTGCAGCTTTTTTAGACAGATTAAACTCTAGGAATATTTGTTTCAATAAAGCAATTTGTTGAATATGCTCTGTGAAATATATGTTCATAAGAACCATAGCTTTACTAAATAAAATGCAAAATGTCTGTGTTTTTTTTAACAATAACTAATTTAAGGCACTATGTGTTTGTAGGTAGAAATGAAAGATTTGTAAATTATTATAAAATTCTTTAAGGTCTGATGTATTTTCATATAAGAAAACTCAATATTGAGGAGATATTTAAGGAGACAGAGAAGGAAGCACATTATCTTTGCCTGAGAGGGAGAACAGACATTTAAAGCAGTGCCAGAGCATAGGTGTGGGGAGTCACAGCAGATTACATCAAAGTCCAGGTATCTGAGGATACCTCTAGACACAAACCCACTACCTAGCAAAGGCACAGAGTAGGATACATTTACGTAACTATGACTTAGCATAGACAACTACTTATGTGCTACATGGGTAAGCATACAAGAATGTAAACATATGATAAGGACTTGTGTAAGAGCTAACCAATGAGGATGCTGGCTGCTCTTGCATTCTTGCTGTTTGCTGCCTGCTACTGTTGTGGCGTTGATGTCTGCCTCTGCATGCTTTCTTCATGAATTTACCTCTTCAGCCTTCTGGATCCTGACATTGGAGATAGTTGGAGAGAGATTCATAGAAAATATGATCTTTAAACTGAGTCTTAAATAATTACTGATAATTTTCCAGTGGGCAGTGAGAACAAGAAAATCTAGGCAGAAAAGTAGTATGGCATATTAAGTAAAAGTCTTGTGGTCACAGCTAGCTTCAACAAAAAAGCCAAAACTGTTGGATCAGACATAGACATGAAGACCAGTGGGAAGCTGGGTATCATGGTACATGCTTATAATCCCAGCACTCTGAGAAACTGAGGCAGGAGAATTGCAAATTTGAGCTCAGTCAGGCAACTTAGTGACATAGTGAGACTCTGCCTCAAAATAAACAATAAATAAAAAGGACTGGGGATGTAGCTCAGTATCAAAGCCCTGGTTCATGTCTTAGTACCAAAGGGTGGAGAGCACTTGGGACATTTTTCACTGAAAGCATTTGCTGCAGGTAATTACTTACTTTGCTATTGTAAACCAAATAAGATGTTAACACAGATATTAGAAACTTGAGGACAAATCTCCCATTGCTAAAATTGGTATAATAAAATCAATGTAGAACCTAGGATTTTGACTGAGAGTTCCCAGGATATCTGGAGCTCTGGCCTCCAAAGGGGTTAGTATAGCTGAGACTAAAACAAATTGGGTCAGCAATTCTATCTTACATGAATACTGGTGAAAGAAAGATTTCTCACTGTGAGTGAGAGAATTTACCCCAAGCAAGTGGAGAAGGCTAGAATGATTCATGTGGTAATAGGCTAGTTGGAGATAATAATCAGTAAGAATATATCTTTATTTTAATATAGGAACATTGGTGATATGTAAGACAATAGACATATGTATATGTACAATGAATCCATACTGATATTAGCTAGTGAATGAGTGAATGAAGAAAAGATAGATGTCTCCTGCAGAAGCACCCAAATAATTCATGTATGCAATTTACCCTCAAAGATGGAGTGAAATTTTTCAGTCCTTAAACATGGGCTGCACATAATGATTTCCCTCCAAAAAGTGAAATGAAAGAGGAGTTGGGATATGGAAAAGAAACAAGAGTAACTTTTGTAGATGAATCTGTCAGGCATGAACTCAGATTAATCTAGATTAGCATTGACAGCAAAAAGCCATGCAGGTAGTATATACCTCAATAAAATGTGATTAAAAGGATGATGTACCTCTATGGTCTTCCTCCTAAATCCTCATTACTACAGTTTAAGCAGAAATACATCAAAGAAATTTCAGTAGACATCATATAAAATATTTGCCAGTATTTCCCAAAGTTGTCAAGGCATCAAAAAGCAAGAAAAGTGTAAAAGAATGTCACAGATAAGAAGGATGCAAGAAGAAATAAAGAGTGGATATAACATGATCTGCTAGATGGAACCCTGTAACAGAAAAGACATTGTAACAGAAAACTAATGAACTAAATAGACAAACTGAATAAACTGTGGGTTTTTAGTTAATAATATGTATCAATATTAATTCATTAATTATAACAAATATAGTATTGTAAGGTGTTAACAGTAATGTAAGAAGCAGATTTAGGTGAAGATTATGTGATTTCTCTATACTATGTTTTGAATTTTTCCATAAATCTAAAACTACAGCTTTAAAAGCATCACTGAATGATCTATTAAAAAATCATTAAAATGACAAATTTTGTGTTATGTGTATTTTATCATAATCCGAAAGTGTGTAATTGAACATTAATAATGGAAAAAGCTTTCCAAATGTAGGGATAGGGAGGATATGGGAAATTTATAGACTCTCAATTTTGCTGAGACCCTCAAATTGCCCTAAAAAGAAGAAAATTGTTCAGTCCATTATGAAAATAAATGAACTGAGGCCTACACTGGAACTGTCTTCGGTTCCTGGAGCCATGCTCTCAGGAGCTGAGAAAGTTCCTCTGGTCTCTCAGGGGCTTCACTTTCACTCTATTGCCACCCAGGGGCAGAACTTCATGAGGACCTGAATGTTAAGTGAGTCTGCGAAGTTAGGTTTCAATGTCCTAGGCTCATAAAGTTAGAAGTATAGGTCTGAAGAGATACCAGATAAATTCATCAACATAATTAGAACTGATTCAGGACCTCGAAGAATGTTACTAGGGACCATTGTTTGGCTTTCCCCCCACATCTGCACTGAT